>SJYC01143453.1:0-20082 GCA_006408675.1 Madoqua kirkii
TGGGAAATGCAGACAACAAACAATGAACAAACATGAACTCATCTCCCAGAATCCTCCTCCTGTTGTTCTAACAAGTGACAAACATGCATTCCTTTCCTCTAAGTCTCATTTACTTTACCGATTCTCCATCTAAGTAGAAAGGGAATGTTTGTTGTTTCCTTTCAAAGACCACTGGGCTGGGGAGATGACTTGGGGAGTGTGCTGTAGTTGGCCCTTGGGTCTCTGTCTGCTGTCATTAGGTTAATGAATACCATCTGTATTAGTCTCCGTCTTGTTGCTCAGTCCTAAGCCTTGTCCCACTCTTTCCAACCCTATTGACTGCAGCACACCAGGCTTCCCTGTCCTTCACTATCTCCCGGAGTTTGCTCCAACTCATGTCCGTTGAGTCGGTGATGCCATCCAAACATCTCATCCTCTGTCACCCTCTTCTCCTCCTGCCCTTAATCTTTGCCAGCATTGGGGTCTTTTCCAAGGAGTCAGCTCTTCACATCAGGTGGTCAAAGGACTGGAGCTTCAGCTTCAGCATCAGTCCTTCCAGTGAATATTCAGGGTTGATTTCCTTTAGGATAGACTGGCTTGATCCCCTTGCAGTCCAGGAGGTTTTTAGCTCTATATTTTCATGATGCTGTGTGAGCCAAGGACTGTTCTGAGGGATAGAGGCCCCATGCCCCTCTTCTCCTGAGGACTCTGGAGCCTGGGCAATCCCTGGGGCCTGCCTGGAGCCACAGCTCTGCTTTAGCTGACGGTCTCCCCCTTCTAGGGCACTGGAGCCTATGTTTGTTATGAGGGTTGGTTTGTTGTGAGGGTGTTGTTAGGAGGGGCACCACCAGTTGCACACAAGCCCTTGCTGTGAACCTGCTTCTGCCCAAAGGCCTGCCCTAGAGCCTGACCTGCCCCAAATTTGTCTGTGACTGATCTTGTGACTTTAGATAAGAATCTTCATCTCTCTTAGTTTCAACTTCTTCATCTGAAATTTGTGGCTAATATGATCTACAGTTTTTAAAGTCTATAATTATGTGTACATAATATTTGCCTCATATTAGGTGCTCTGTGATGGTCAGTGGGATGTTCTATGGGATTATTTAAATTGTGGATATATTCCACAATGACTGCAGAAAATCTGAATAGAATATTCATTGTAGATTTCTAAAAAAAAAAAAAAAGAAAAGAAAACAACCTCCCTCTCCTTATAAGGACACCAATCAATGGGTTGGGCCCCATCCTACTCCACTCTGACCTCATCTTAACCTGATTACATCTGCAAAAACCCAGTTTTCCAATAAGGTTACATGAACTTTCAATCCAGTATGTGCATGCATGCTAAGTCACTTCAACCATGTCTGACTCTTTGAGACCGTTTGGACTGCAGCCCACCAGGCTCCTCTGGCCATGGGATTCTCCAGGCAAGAATACAGGCATGAGTAGCCATTCCCTTCTCTGGGGGAATCTTCCCAATCCAGGGATCAAACCCAGCTCTCCTGCACACAGGACAGATTCTTTACTGTCTGAGCCACCTGGAAAACCACCTGGAGAAGTCAGAGAACACAGGCTAGATGTGCCAGTTACAGCATCAGAAAACCTTCCCCAACAAGATGCCTGCTAGAGGAGTTAGGTATGTCTTGGAGGAAAAGGCTGGGCTCAGAACCAGAGTGCCCACAGCAGGACCTCATAACGGAAATGCAGGAATCCAGCAGCCCAGGCCTCTGGAAGGGTGTCCAGTGGCCCAGAGTGGACCAGGTATGGCATCCAAGTTTGTGCTCAAGGGCCATCCTGCAGCCCTGTGCTCTCCATAGAAGAGGGAGGCTGTGATGGCTGCTGGCTTCATTTTGCACTGCCCCAGCCCCTCGGTCCTTGCAGGAGAGGCAGGCCCTTGGCTTGGACATTGAGAGAGCATTCTCCTGCGTGGATGGTGGCAGGCAAGAATCCTTTAAGGTCCTTCCATAGATGAGTGACCAGGAACGTTAATGACTTGCCCAAGGGCTCCTGGCTCTCCAAGGCAGAGGACTCGGGCCCCAGAGGACCCACATCACATCACACTCCCCTGCACGACTGGCCTGGGGGCCTCGGTGAACTTTCTGGAGGCAGCTTTCATGAGGGCCTGGGGCACGAACACTACAGCCCAGCACTTAGGGTTCCATGGTGAGGCACAGACTGTTCTCAAGAAACTTTGGGTGTTTATAGAAATCAGAGAACCAGGAAATAGAGCAGAGAGACCCTGGAGTATTTTCAGTCAGTCCTTTCTTTTCAGATGAGAACTCTGTGGGCCATGGCCTCTGATGGCTCCATCTGACCACTGTGCTGGGTTTCAGGAGGCAAATGGGGCAACTTAGGAAACTATAATGTCCTTGTACACGGATGTGAGAGTTGAACTGTAAAGAAAGCTGAGTGCCGAAAAACTGTTACTTTCAAACTGGGGTGCTGGAGAAGACTCTTGAGAGTCACTTGGACAACAAGGAGACCAAACCAGTCAACCCTAAAGGATATCAGCCCTGAATATTCATTGGAAGGATTGATGCTGAAGCTGAAGCTCTAATACTTTGGTCACCTCATGTGAAGAGTTGACTTATTGGAAAAGACCCTGATGCTGGGAAAGATTGATGGCAGGAGGCGAAGGGGGCAACTGAGGGAGAGATGGTTGGATGACATCATCATTGACTCAACAGACATGAGTTTGAGCAAATTCCGGGAGATGGTGAAGGACAGGGAAGCCTGGTGTGCTGGAGCTTATGGGGTTGCAGAGTTGGACACAACTGATAGACTGAAAACAACAATGCTTCCCCCAGTACTTTGATAATCCCAGTAATGATACTAGCTCAGGTTTACGTAGCCCTTGCCTTATAACATTGTTATAAGGTAGAGAGGCTATAAATGCTAGAGAAATTTTGAACTAATTCTCAGAGATGCAGGTATAATATTGTAAAAAGAAATTTGTCTGGGGACCTCCCTCGCAGTCCAGTGGTTAAGACTCTACACACCTAGTGCAGAGTACATGGATCGGATCTCTGGTTGGAGAACTAAGATCCTCTGTGACAGTGGCATGGCCAAAATAAATTTCAAAAAAAGAAAAGAAATTTAGCTGGCTTTTGACTGAGTTCCTGACACAGAGCCTTCAAAAACTCTGAGCATTTCTTAAGGGACCGGTGTCTTTGTTGTGCTGTTGAATAATGTCTACAGTGATTCTGGAGCCCAAGAAAATAAAATCTGTCACTGCTTCCACTTTGTCCCCTTCTGTTTGCCATGAAGTGATGGGACTGGATGCCACTATCTTAGTTTTTTGTATGTTTCATGCTCCTCCTTCAGCTTCATCAAGAGGCTCTTTAGTTCCTCTTCACTTTCTGCCATTAGTGTGGGTATCATCTGTGTATCTGAGGTTGTTGATATTTCCCTTGGCAATCTTGATTCCAGCCATTAGCACCAGTGCAGTCATTTACCAGGATGCAAAAATGAGCTCCTAAGATTAGATGCCTCTAATAACGGAAGAATAGCAAAGAGAAAGGAATAGGGTCTCTGGTCTCTAGAAGCAGGCTAACATGTAAATGACATCTGGGCATCACTAGTGTCCATTATACAAATACCAGGATAGCACATAGGACTGAACATTCCATGAGAGATTCCTGGGGAGTCTGATGGCGGCAGAGAGCTGGGAGTCCCATCCTTCTTCCAGGCTGCAGTGATATGAAAGTCCATCCTGGGTTTTGACCACAATAGGGATCTTCAGAAGTAACAAAACACCCTTAGATGAAAAACATTTCTAAAATAGGGCTTTATATTTTTTCCTTTCTTCATATCAACTTTATTCTTAACGTTCTGCAGCCCCTGAAATCAGGTGTCAGCTTTCTGTCACGACTTTAATTATAAATCTCTAATCTTATATGATGTTTCAGCAACACAGCTAATATTGCTACTATAAATCACTTTAAATTTCCCAGTGGAAGGAAGATATATGTGTGTTTGTGACTGTCTGCATGTGTCAACAACTGCGCGACTTCACTTTCAGTTTTCACTTTTCACTTTCACACACTGGAGAAGGAAATGGCAACCCACTCCAGTGTTCTTGCCTGGAGAACCCCAGGGACAGCAGAGCCTGCCATCTATGGAGTCGCACAGAGTCGGACACGACTAAAGCGACTTAGCAGCAGTAGCAGCAGCAGCATGTGTCAAACAGGCAGAACCTAGAGAATAATTGTTTTCTTTCTCTTTTCTTTTTAATTTTGGCTGCGCTGGGTCTTCGTTGCAGTACTTGGGCTCTTGGCCGCAACAGGCTTCCCTGGTTATGCTGCACACAGCCTTCTCTCGTTGAGATGCACAAACTCTGCAGCATTCAGGCTCAGTAGTTGTGGCACCTGGGCTTAGTTGCTGCAAGGCTCATGGAACCTTAGTTCCCCTACCAGAGATGGAATCTGAGTCTCCTCATTGGGAGGCAGATTCTTTACCACTGGAGCACCAGGAAAGTCCCCATTTTCCTTTTCTTAACAGAGCACTGACTGGTATCATAGGACAACCCAAGAAATTGAGTGGAGGCTATAGGAGAGTGGAAGTCAGAGAAACATTATGAAGAGATGGAGATAGTTTTCATTTTACAGATCAGGAAACTTACACCAGATTCAGGGTTTAAGTCCCACTGCCTGCTTCTTTGGCTTCCCAGGTGGCTAACTGGGTAAAGAATCTGCCTGCAATGCAGGAGATAAGACTCAGAAGACACGGGTTCGATCCCTGGGTTGGGAAGACCTGCTGGAGGAGGGCATGGCAGCCTACTCCAGTATTCTCGCCAGGGTAGTCCCATGGACAGAGGAGCCTGGTAGGTTACAGTCCATGGGGTTGCATAGAGTCAGACACCACTTAGTGGCTGAGCACAGCGCAGCACACCTGTTTCTTGTGAAAGTCAAGTCTGGAGCTCATGTTCCCTGATGCAGTCTGGTTTTCCATCTCCAATAAGTTTGGAAATTACTATTTTGGAATAACAAGTCACTGAAAGCCCAAATATGAATAAAAATGCTTTACCAATTTAGGGAATCTACTAGTCATTTTACATAGATGGACATTTAATATTGAAATTAGCAGATAAACGAAGTTAAAGTTTTAGAGGAAGAGAGAGTTGTAACTGCACATTTCTGCCTCAGATGTAGGAAATGCAGACCTTGACACGTGTGGGCCCACTACTCCCACTCACATCCTGGGGTAGGTCTGGGGAGATACGGTAACAGACCCACCAAGGAAAGAGCAGTACCAAAAATTAAAGGGATGGCTAATCAGTGAAGCAACGATTACTATTTAACAAACTTTCAGATATGCCATGGCAATCGCTACACTCTCAACACAAACCTGAGGAGAAAAGGGCAGAGGGAGAAGATGAAAGAAGATAAGAGTAGGAGCAGATGGAATTTGAAATGTTGTTAGTGGCATGAACTTGCAATTCGTGAATTTTTTAAAAAAGAACAACATATTTGCCAGCTCTTCCGGATTTTCTGCTTATATTGATTTATGTAAATTGCCAGCATTTGGGGGCTTATAGATCTTCATCAAAGTAGCAAACCGTCTCTTTCATCACACTCTTTGGAAGCTCTTCCCTTACTCCTGACGAGTAGAGATAATGTGAAGCTCTTAGAAAAATAGTCATTCTAGACTTAGGAAACAGCACATGAGACTTACCTCAACAAGCTCCTGAAGGCTTTGAACCAGGCCAGTCTCTGCTTTCCTTCCGTGGTGCTTAGTCCTGTTACATAGGAAGGTCAAACATCTGGTAAACCCTCCAACTCAACACATCTCTCCACAAGTAGCAGTGTTCCCCAGCTTCAGTGGCCCGTTTCTCTAAATTCTTCTAGGCCATCAAATTATCTTTCTCTTCTTTTCCTTACATATTAAAAACATCTTTGTGTTCTGAGAATGCTCCCTCCTTGAAATCTGATTCCCTGTCTTACCTTCTTCTGCCTCCAACGCCAGCTTAGAGTCTACAGATTACTGATCTTGACCTCTCCACTCTGCCTCTCCCTCCCTGTCCCCCTAAAATCCTGATTTATTGGGAACTGGGTTGATTAACCTAATAGGGACATTATGATGAACACAGTGTGTGGGAGGATCATTATACTGGGTTGGCCAAAAAGTTTATTCAAGTTTTTCCATGTTATAGAAAATCCTGAATTTTGGCCAATCCAACAATTTTCCTACAGAATAAGAATAATAGCAGAGAGAGATGTCCATAATTAAGGAAAAAGAGAAGGCATTGAGTAAGCCAGGAAATTATTTCCAGAAATACTAAGATTCTAATAATTGCTAATAACTGTAATACTTATTACTGCTACCTCTAGAAATACCCCAGTGCCTGGCATCAGTGGAGAAGTGTGCCCTTGTAGGGAACAAAGTAAAAGAGAGGCTGGGAAAACTCTTGCACACAAGGAGTACTGAACTGAACTGAACTGACAGAAGTTTGTATGTTTCCAATTCTTTGAAATTTTTGAAGAATATTTTCAGACGAGTGAATTTTTCCCCAAGATATGGTTTTTTAAATGGAAACAATTTTAACTAAATTTTTGTTCATTTAAAAGTCATCCCATAAATAAAATAATAAATTATAAAATAAAAGTATTTTACTATCAAGTTCAGTTGCTCAGTTGTGTCCGACTCTTTGTGACCCCATGAATTGCAGCACATAAGGCCTCCCTGTCCATCACCGACTGCCAGAGTTCACTCAGACTCACGTCCATCAAGTCAGTGATGCCATCCAGCCATGTCATCCTCTGTTGTCCCCTTCTCCTCCTGCCCCCAATCCCTCCCATCATTAGAATGTTTTCCAATGAGTCAGCTCTTCACATGAGGTGGCCAAAGTATTGGAGTTTCAGCTTCAGGATCAGTCCTTCCAAAGAACATCCAGGACTGGTCTTCTTTAGAATGGACTGGTTGAATCTTCTTGCAGTCCAAGGGACTCTCAAGAGTCTTCTCCAACACCACTGTTCAAACATCAATTCTTCAGCACTCAGCTTTCTTCACAGTCCAGCTTTCACATCCGTACATGACCAGTGGGAAAACCATAGCCTTAATAATGCCCAAATTCTTGCTCTAAAAATGTGTTCTTCATATTTCATGATGACTTGCCTTATCTAATTTCCAGTAAATTTTTTATTCATTTTTTTAACTCTTTACATATATTCCTGACTGTAAATCATCAAGTACTAGGGTTTAAAATATAGAATTGACTCTTAATAGTAAATTCAAACAATCTTTCTCACCCACCAGTTTACACAAAATAATGTATATGAAATACTTCCCAATTGTTATTAGTTTAACTATTATAGTTTATGTCCAAATGAGGGAATTCTTTGAAATATCTGAGATCTTAGGAAAATAATATTAACAAAACATAAGAATGCAATATGTGAGGATCAAGAAGATGAATGCCATTTTATTTAAAGCATTTATTTTTTGTTTAAAGCCAAAAGTTTGATGTGATGTGTTTTTAATTCCTATTGCTTCAAATCCCACTTTTGGCAACTCAGCTCTGAGTTCTATATTAAAGCTGAATAGTTTATTTTATTTTTAATGATAAAAGGATCTAAGAAATAGCCACTTGAAAGGACACGGAAGCTGCATGAGCATCTGGTTTAATTTATGGCTCTTGTTCATTATCCTCATAGGAAAATCTTAGAACATATGTGGCAAAGGCTACTGAGGAAAAAAAAAAAAAAACCTGTAACTTGAACCTGAATTCTGTTTTCTGAAACGATGATCTAAAGTTGTCTAAAGTTAGCGATAGCTTTTTGCACAGCTATATTTTTAATGTAGTAGAATTCTACCTACTCTGATCACTTTATGAACAGCCATCTGCTTAATGTAGTAGAATATTTTGGACACTGACTAATAATGTATAAGTATCTAGGGACTTGGACAATATCATAATTTTTGCTTGATTTTTTTAAATTTAAACTTTCTGTTTTCTACTGGGGTATATCTCATTAACAATATTGTGATAGTTCCAGGTGAACAGTGAAGGGACTCAGCCATACATATGTATATGTATTCATTCTCCCAAACTACCTCTCATCCAGGTTGCCGAATAACATTGAGCAGAGTTCCATGTGCTATACAGCAGGTCTTTGTTGAATATCCCTTTCAAATATAGCAACGTGTACATGTCCATCCCCAACTCCCTAACCATCCCTTCCCCTCCCACTTCCCCCTGGCAACCATAAATTTATTCTCTAAATCTATGAGTCTCTTTCTTTTTTTTAAAGTTCATTTGTATCATTTCTTTTTAGATTCCACTTATAAGGGATGTCATACAATATTTCTCCTTCTTTATCTGACTTACTTCATTCAATATGGCATTCTCTAGGTCCAAACTCATTTTTTCCCTAAATTATATGTCATCATCGTAAAGATTAAAGCACAAAGCCTATCATGAGTTAGTGTATACTGGTAGCAAACAGTTTAAGAGAAGAATTAGGGCAAGAAAAAAGTGATATCTACAACAAATTCCAAACTACCTCCAGATAGAGTGAGGGTAGAATACCAGTGGTGGAGATGGCCAGGAATCCTCCTTCTTGGTACTCTCCATGTATGTTCTGTGAGATGCTGTGCACCCCTTCAGCTATCTGACTTCCTAGAATTAAGACCTACACCTACCAAATTCAGTACGAAGTCTCCAACCCAGGTATCTAGTCATGTAGAAATCAGGTAGCTGACTAGGTGGCTAAAAAAATACATACATATGTCTGTGGGTATTATGTCCATTTGTCCATTGCTGAACTGTAACCTGCAAAGGTCTTCCTGGTGGCTCAGTGGTAAACCCTCTGCCTGCCAATTCAGGACACATAAGTTCAATCCCTGGATTAGGAAGATGACTTGGAGAAGGAAATGGCAATCCACTCCAGTATTCTTGTCTGGGAAATCCCGTGAACAGAGGAGCCTGGTAGACTGCAAATCCATGAGGTTGCAAAAGAGTCGAACATGACTCAGTGACAAAAAATCTGCAAAAGAGCATTAGGGTTAATTTTTTTTAAAAAGCAAAATAAAAATTTAATACAAAAAAGCTCCCCTGCTATAGTTTGCCATTACATTTAAACCCATTCTATGCAATTAGGGCTTCATATTTTATTTCCCTTTTTGTCCTTATATCATGGTATTTACCTATTTGTGTGTTTATATATTTATTCTTGTTTGGAAAATCCCATGGACAGAGGAGCCTGGTGGGCTACAGTCCACAGGGTTGCAAAGAGCTGGACATGACTGAAGTGACCTAGCACATACGCATATGTATGTATATATATGTGTGTGTGTATATATATATATATATATATATATATATATAAAGATATATATGAATACATATATATCTTTATATTTCAATGTAAGTGAAAAGTTTAAGTGAACTGATTTTAACATATGTATTTCTGAATAAATGTGTTATTTGTATAGTCAGTTCAGTTCAGTTGCTCAGTCATGTCTGACTCTTTGCAACCCCATAGACTGCAGCACACCAGACCTCCCTGTCCATCATTGACTCCTGGAGGAGTTTACTCAAACTCATGTCCATTGAGTTGGTAATGCCATCCAACCATCTCATCCTCTGTTGTCCCCTTCTCCTCACATTTTCAATCTTTCCCAGCATCAGGGTCTTTTCCAGTGAGTCAGTTCTTTGCATCAAGTGGCCAAAGTATTAGAGTTTCAGCTTTAGCATCAGTCCTTCCAATGAATATTCAGGACTGATTTCCTTAAGATGGTTGGATCTCCTTGCAGTCCAAGGGACTCTCAAGAGTATTCTCCAACACCACAGTTCAAAAGCATCAATTCTTTGGCACTCAGCTTTCCTTATGGTCCAACTTTCACATCCATACAAGACTACTGGAAAACCATAGCTTTGACTAGATGGATCTTCATTGGCAAAATAATGTCTCTGGTTTTTAATAAGCTGTCTAGGTTGGTCATAACTTTTCTTCCAAGGGGCAAGTATCTTTTAATTTCATGGCTGCAGTCACCATCTGCAGTGATTTTGGAGCCCCTCAAAATAAAATCTGTCAGTGTTTCCACTGTTTCCCCATCTATTTGCTATGAAGTGATGGGACTTGATGCCATGATCTTAGTTTTCTGAATGTGGAGCTTTAAGCCAACTTTTTCACTCTCCTCTTTCACTTTCATCAAGAGGATTTTCAGTTCCTCTTCACTTTCTGCCATAAGGGTGGTGTCATCTGCATATCTGAGGTTACTGATATTTCTCCCTGGAATCTTGATTCCAGCTTGTGTTTCTTCCAATCCAGCGTTTCTCATGATGTACTCTGCATATAATTTAAATAAGCAGAATGACAATATACAGCCTTGACATACTCCTTTCCCTGTTTGGAAGCCAGTCTATACTATTTGTATAGTAAGATAGATACATTTTTAGAATAAACCACATAAAAGAAAGTTTACATGTTGAGGAAGAAAATACTATCCTATTTAATCATTTGTATTTATTTCTGGAATAAAATAGTAAAGACAACCAGGAGATCTGAATTTTTTTTCAAACTGGCAAGTATGGGTTAATTTTATTTTCTATATGACATATTCTGTATTGTTACTGTAATTCCTATTATCACTCAGTATTTTAATTAGTTCTTTGTTGCTCTTTATCTCATCTAAATACATTGAAACAAGGGCTGTATTGATTGCACTCACTTTTGTTTCTTCAATGTGTAACAAATCACGAGGGACATAGAAGATAATAATTCCTAATGAAAGAAATATTAAAGGAAATAATAAAAGAAAGGATGTTTGATTTCATAATGGTTTCTTCCATTTGGAGAAGGAAATGGCAACCACGCAAGTATTCTTCCCTAGAGAATTCCATGAACAGAGCAGCTGTACAGGCTACAATCCATGGGATCACAAAGAGTTGAACATGACTGAGTGGCTTTCACTTCAGTTCATTTCAGTCACTCAGTCATTTCTGACTCTTTGAGACCCACAAACTGCATCATGACAGGCTTCCCTGTCCATCGCCAACTGCCAGAGCTTGCTCAAAATCATGTCCATCAAGTCGGCGATAATCCAACCATCTCATCATCTGTTGTCCCCTTCTCTTGCCTTCAATTTTTTCTAGCATCAGGGTATTTTCCAGTGAGTCACCTCTTTGCATCAGGTAGCAAAAGGATTGGAGCTTCACCTTAGCATCAGTCATTCCAACGAATATTCAGGAATGATTTCCTTCAGGACGAACTGGTTTGATCTCCTTGCAATCTAAAGGACTCTTTAGAGTCTTCTCCAACACCACAGTTCAAAAGCATCAATTCTTTGGTGCTCAGCTTTTTTTAAGGTCCAACTCTCACATCCATACATGACTACTAGAAAAACCATAGCTTTGACTAGACTGACTTTTGCTGGCAAACCGATGTCTTTGCTTTTTAATATGCTGTCTAGATTGGCCATAGATTTTCTTCCAAGGAGTAAGTGTCTTTTAATTTCATGGCTGCAGTCACCATCTGCAGTGATTTTAGAGCCCAAGAAAATAAAGTCTGTCACTGTTTCCACTGTTTACCCATCTATTTGCCATGAAGTGATGGAACCGGATGCCATGATCTTAATTTTCTGACTGTGGAATTTTAAGCCAACTTTTTCACTCCTCTCTTTCACTTTCATCAAGAAGCTCTTTAGTTCTTCTTCGCTTTCTGCTATAAGGGTGGTGTCATCTGTATATCTGAGGTTATTGATATTTTTCCCAGCAATCTTAATTCCAGTTTCTGCTTCATCTAGCCTGGCATTTCACATGGTGTACTCTGCATGTAAGTTAATAAGCAGGGTGACAATATACAGCCTTGACGTGCTTGTTTTCCTATTTGAAACAAGTCTGTTGTTCCATGTCTTGTTCTAACTTCTTGACCTGCATACAGATTTCTCAGAAGGCAGGTAGGGTGGTCTGGTATTTTTTAGGATTTTTTAAAAAATTTGTCAAGTAAGATTTTATCAAAAACATAGTCTGCTAAACAACAAATATATGTTACTAATACAAACAATTTTCCAATAGATATAAAAGAAATGTTAACTTTATATATGCATGCTGCATGCTTATTTGCTTCAGTTATGTCTGCGTCTGTGACCCCATGGACCATAGCCCACCAATCTCCTCTGTCCATGGGATTTTCCTGGTAAGAATACTAGAGAAGGTTGCCATGCTCTCCTTCAGGAGATCTTCCCAACCCAGGGACTGAACCTGCATCTCTTGCATAGCACGTGCATTCCTTAATGCTGAGCCACCAGTTTATCTGTTTTAAACATTGTTTTTTTTTTTAATAAACATTGCAATCGAAAATGCTAGTAATAGAGCTCTGTGATACAATCTTAAATCCCCTCAAGCAAGTTTCTCCAGACAACAATAATACCTATATAGTAAGAATGAAAGTTTTTTCTGCCTGAAATTTTGTCTGAGAACATAATTTGTGCCTCCTAAGTGTTAGAAATATAACTGAAAAAATTGTATGCTTTGTTTTACAAGAAAAACAACACTACTTTTATCAACTGAACAAAACACACTCAGTTCACACGAGACTAACAGTTGTTCTCGACACTCTGGAGGAGCTGCCCTTTCAGTGAACAGTTTGTCTTGAGATGAAGCCAAGGAAAACACTGTACTTAAAATCTTTGCCTCAAATATGTCATTTAAAACAAACCTTTTAAAAAATCATTTAGTGGCTTTTTCAGTATGGTATTGGAGTTTTGTTTATGATGATTCTTTAAAAGTATCTTCATAAATAGAGGATTGTAAAGGATGCTTCTCAGTTGTATAATCTAATACAATTTCCTGAGTTTTACTGTGTTTTTAAAGATTGCTTGCATTTATACACACACTTGTATGCATAGAGATCTGATTGTATTGTCCTTTTGTTCACTGTTACTCACAAAGCATAATTAGACATTCATGTTGAAGCAAAGAATAATAGCCTGTTATGATTTTTCAAATGTAATGTTTGCATTAAACAAGCCAAGGTGTAGGTTGAAATATAGACTACCTCAACTTACTCATACTAGTCTAAACAGTAAGACACATACTTTAGTTACCCTGGCACAAAATCTTATATGAATATTACTTGTCTCCTGACAATTTCCATAGGGATACTATAAAAATGTTAATTCAGTCTACAAATCATGTTAATATGTTTGGAAAAATTGAATCGTAGAGGTCAATGTAACATAGGCTTGTGTAGCCTATTTACACGGGATGGATTTAAGGTATAATGCTAATACTATAGCAGGGAGGATATTTTTCATTTATTTATTTATTATGATACCATTTTGCAGATCACTATTCATCACTGCCAAAGATGGCTATTGTACCTGAATATATCCACCTTTGTATAGAATTTGTACCAAGACTACCCCTTGGAAAAATGTCTTGTCTCCATCAGCAGGAGATGAGTGGACCTAGGTCCCTTGATGACTGATGAAACATGACTGCAACCCCCAATTTACTTATTCACCACTTCTCCATTACTCCCTGCCGGAGACCATCTGAACTCGTCCCACAAAAACCTCATCTGTATCCGTGACAGTCACCACACATAGACCAAGACTCCCAGCTTAACCCTCATCCACTAGATTTCTACCCACATAATACTCTGTTCATCTTTTCTAATTACATCTCCACTCCTCCAGTTATTAAAACCCTTTCAGAATGCCAGCTGAAACTCAAGATCAAATCTCAGCAAATGTCCTCTAAATTCAAATTCTTCTCAATGCTATCCCCTTTCCTTCATGTTCTAGGGAAAACATTTATCTGCATTGAGAACACAGATTCCCCCACAGTCCCCAAGTAGTGGCTGTTTTTTTCTCCAACGCTCTTGGTACCACTGGGCATAGGATTGTGTATATGTCCACCTTGATACCCTTTATAATCTTAAGCTTTGAATTTCATGTCATTAAATTGCACCCACTCCAGTATTCTAGCCTGGAAAATCCCCGATTTTCTCTGCTTTTTTTTTTTTTTTTAACAGTCATATCTTTTCTTTCTAAAATGGATCATTACATCCTCATTTAATTGTATGCTTATTTCTCTCTTAAAATAATAAAACTAATTTAACTCTTTTAACTGCACATTTTTACTTCAGATTTTCACATGATTTTTGTTCTCAAAGTGAAAATTCTTGATCACTGTCTCGGATTTTTCTCTTCCCATTCGCTCTTAAATACATGTCTGCCCTGCTGCTATAGTGAATATGTTCTGCACAATCAAACCTACCAGTTTTTCTGTAGTCATTGGCAGCATTTATTCTTTAGGCACTCATACCACAAACTTTAGCATCATCCTTAGTGGCCGTCTTTTTTTTAAAAATATATAAATTTATTTATTTTAACTGGAGGTTAATTACTTTACAATATTGTATTGGTTTTGCCATACATCAACATGACTCCGCCACAGGTATACATGTGCTCCCCAACCTGAACCCCCCTTCCTCCTCCCTCCCCTTACCATCCCTCTGGGTTGTCCCAGTGCACCAGCCCCAAGCATCCAGTATCATGCATTGAACTTGGACTGGCGATTCATTTCATATATGATATTATACAAGTTTCAATGCTATTCTCCCAAATCATCCCACCCTCTCCCTCTCCCACAGAGTCCAAAAGACTGTTCTATACATCTGTCTCTCTTTTGCTGGCCCACTTTTATGTGTGTGTGTGTTAGTTGCTCAGTCATGTCTGAGTCTTTGCAAACCCACAGATTGTAGCCCACCAGGCTCTTCTGTCCATGGGATTCTCTAGGCAAAGACACTGGAGTGGGTTGCCATTTCTTTGTCCAGGGATCTTCCCGACCCAGGAATTGAACCTGGATCTCCTGCATTACAGGTGGTTGCTTTACCATTTGAGTCCAGGGGTAACCTCTTTTATGAGAATTACCCATATATTCAGATAGCTCTCTTCTTCCTCTTACCACTCTCTTCAACTTACCTAAACTCACTATCTCTTGCCTAAACTTTAGCAAAAGCCTCTTAAGTTGTCTCCTTTTTTTCTTGTTGTTTTCAGGCTCAATGTAGCCTACTTAAAATTAACTTCCAATCCACTTAAGAGTAAAAGATAAATTATTTGATCTTCATCTACAGTGAAGATGGGCTTGTGATCCATCCCTGCCACTGACTGCTCCCCTCACCTCCTTTACTCATTCACTTTACTCTAGCCACACAGGCCTCCTCCCCTTGAACTTGCTGAGTTCTGTTTTACCTGTACATATTCACATTTTCTGGGTTGAGGAATGTCAACATGACTAGCTAGCTCCATTATTTTCATCAGATCCTATTTACAAATTGCTTTCTAATATGTCCTGATTTAGTATTGCTATTTAAAATTTTATGACTTTCCTCTTCTTCCTATCCACAGTCCAATTCTCTACTTACTTTCCTCTCCTAAGCACTCAACACTATTTAACATACTCTATATATTTACTTCCCAGGTGGCTCAATGGCAAAGAATCTGCCTGCTAATGCAAGGGACTCAGGAGATGCAAGTTCAGTCACCGGGTTGGGAAGATCCATGGAAAAAGGAAAGGCAATCCACTCCACTATTCTTGCCTGGAATATCTCATGAACAGAGGAGCCTGGTGGATTATGGTCCCTGGGGTCACAATGAGGACACATGCATACACTGTGTATTTACTTACTTACTGCACTTCTTACCTTCACCAGAAATAAAGGTTCCAATAGGGCAGAGATTTTCGTGTGTTTTGTTGGCTGTCTTAGCCTAATCACTTGGAAGTGTAGTAGAGATATTCAGTAGCTATTAAATGAATGCACTGTTGAATGAGAGAATGAATAACAAATGTTAAGATAGCACCTAACTGTTGTTTGAGGAACCATAGCAAAGCAAATTAAGAGACTCATTTTACTATTTTCAGTTCCATATAGAAATCTATCACTCAAATACCTCAGGAAGATTCCTACAGTTCTAAAGAACAAATAAATAGATCAATGTTTCTCAAAGGTTTATGAGAAAAATAATCATGGCTTGTTCAAAATATAGATTGCCTTTGCCCTGCCCCCAAGAGAGTCTGCTCCAGTGGGTCTTTCATTTGCATTTTTAGCAAGCACCCCATTGATTTTAATACAGTTCTTTAAGAAAATGCTGTAGGTTCAGAGGTGATTCAAATTGAGTGGCTTATGTAAAGGAGAGTAGAGAGAAGATTCTTCATTATAGTTAACATGCTGAGTTAAAGACAATGAGTCTGGTCTACATTTCTGGTGTGCATTCTTCTCAGGAGAAAGTTTAAAAGAGAACAGCAATTTCCAAAACATGCTACAAAAACTCAGCTTGTATTCTTTCTTAGGGGATATAAAGATTTGGCCTTTAAAACTAAGATCTATGCCAAAGCTTTTATAGAAAAGCAATTGCTTCTTTAAAACTTTTATTTATGAGCACTATGGAAAACTTCAACTCACTGGTTACAGAAAAGTTTAGTTATTTGGTTCCTGGTGCTTTTGAAGAGCTGCAGCTGCTGTTTAGTCACTAAGTCATGTCCTAATCTTGGGATCCCTATGGACTATGCCCACCAGTCTCCTCTGTCCATGAGATTTCTTAGGCAATAATATTGAAGTTAGTTGCCATTTCCTTCTCTAGGGGATCTTCTCGACCTAGGGATAAAACCTCTCTCTCTGCATCTACTGCAGTATTCTTTACTACTGAGCCACCAGGAAAACCTTCAGTCACTGGGCTCTGGGCAAAATGTTCCTCATCCTAATAAGATGAAATAGAAAGAACACAGGGAATTTTGCAATATTTCCTGTGTTCTGAGTGCAACGCTTTTCTCTGACTTAAGAACTGGAGAAAACTCATTCTTTCAGCCAGAGGGATTCTAAAAATCCAGAGATAGAATCATATAGAATGTCAGAAGGACATACTTTCTCTGGGAGAGATACACATGGTACAGTTAGGTATAAATGGTGAGTTTTATTTTTAGGATTTGAAAACAAAATTCAGTATATCTTCAGCATGATCTACAGTGTTTTTAGAAATTCCATGTGTTGAAGAACCAACATGGGTCACTTTAGAATCTGCCCTTGAAGATGGTGTATTTTGAGGTATCCGAATACTTAACAATACTCCCTGATTCCTACTCTCTCTTCCCTGGCAGGAGGAACAGAGCAAAAGTGCTGTCTCTGTAGGAGTGGATCCTTGAGGGATAGCAGTAGAATCAGAACATTCTTCATTTAAAAGCCACACCTTTATCATCAACAGAAGGGTCTGTGTTGGGGGCTGGGTAGCATATAGGAAACAAATACTATAAACTAGAGTTAAAAACTGTTAAAAAAAAAAAAAAGCACCAGATCACAGCCTTCACTATGGAATAAATAGCATTGTGAACACAGGTCTAAGTTAACTTAGAAAATGTTGCAGAGTTCTTTGGTTAAACATTGGAGGGGTGGTGATCTTCTCAAAGCAACATCCCAGGATGTGTGTGGAAGTTTCCAGTGGTTTCCTCTGGCTTGACTTTGCCTTCTGCTGGGTGGGCAGAGGAAAATAGGTGTCTTTCCTGGGCCTAAACCTAGAGACAGACTCCACAGACCTGATGAGTTGATTCAAGAGCTAATACTAGTGCAGCTTTCTATTTATAGAAAATAATTCTCTTATCTTAAATCAACAAAGAGCTAATCTCCATCATAATTGTGACACTCAGTTCTTCTTGACTCTACCTGACTTCCCATGTACTTCTCCTTGTAGCAGTTACTTTGTTGTGTGTTTCTTTCTGAGTTAATTGCCTAACTCTAATAGATGGCATTGTAATAGATGCTGTCTCATCAGCATTCAGAACTGTTCTCAAGCTTGAAAAGAAACATAGTAACGAGAGGATTTCTTAATTATACTCTGCATTCTCACTCATTAATTGACCTTTCTTTCAAGTAACCAACCATAAATCAACTAACGTTGTATACAGTGCAAATAAATTAACAAATGTCCACATAACGTTGTCTGTCTATCAGAAGAAATTTATTCACTAGTGATTGATTCTGTTTACAACCAGTATTTGAGGGTTAGAACTCATTAATATTACAAAAGGAAAGTAGATTTCTAATTTTATTCTATTCTTTGTAAATGTTTTAATCCAGAAAAGTCACGTTGTTCTCAGAAATTACAAAGTCAGTATCTGGTTATTCAATAGTTCTCTCTTAGTCTGCTGCTGCTGCTGCTGCTAAGTTGCTTCAGTCGTGTCTGGCTCTGTGCGACCCCATAGATGGCAGCCTACCAGGCTCCCCCATCCCTGGGATTCTCTAGGCAAGAATACTGGAGTGAGTTGCCATTTCTTTCTCCAGTTCATGAAAGTGAAAAGTCAAAGTGAAGTTGCTCAGTTGTGTCCAACTCTTAGCGATACCATGGACTGCAGCCTACCAGACTCCTCTTTCCATGGGATTTTCCACTGGAGTGGGGTGCCATTGCCTTCTCCACTTCTTTGTCTAGAGTAGATCATTTCAAATACGAGAATGAAATAGATTAAAAATTGATTAGGAGTGGGTCTTGGGCTTCCTGGGTAGCTCAGCTGGTAAAGAATCCACCTGCAATGCAGGAGACCCCAGTTCAATTCCTGGGTGGGAAAGATCCCCTGGAGAAGGGATAGGGATATTCCCTGATTCCTACTCTCTCTTTCCTGGCAGGAGTAGCAGAGCAAAAGCACTGTCTCTCCAGGGGTGTACCCTTGAGGGGCAGCTGTAGAGTCAGAACTTCCCTCATTCAAAAGCCACACTTCTTTTATCAACAGAAGGGAGGTGTGTGGAGGAGCACTCCAGTAGTCTTGTCCCTCCCTGGTGGCTCAGATGGTAAAGAATCTGCTTGTAATGGGGAGACCTGGGTTCAATCCCTGGGTTGGGAAAATCCCCTGGAGGAGGATGGCAACCCACTCTAACATTCTTGCCTGGAAAATCCCCATGGATAGAGGAGCTTAGCAGACTATATTGATCGGATCAAAAGAGTTGGACACAACTGAGCAACTAAGCACAGCACACAGAAGGCAGTCTTTACACTGCTGGTTTCTGTGGCTGGCACACCTCGGATATTCTGAATTTAGTAGTTTCAGATAGGCTACAGCAGAAATGCAAGGAGAAACGTAAATGGGTTTAATATTTACCTTTTGTTTTACGAGTGACTTTTGGAGCTCAAAACAGAGGGACTCTGTTTTGAGACTGAGAATGTTTTAGGGAACAGCAACAACAACCAGAGTCTACCAATCAAGATTTGAAGTTGGAGGCTATCAGTCACTGACCCCCACCCATCACCGCCAAAAAATGATTCTATAATAAAGAATTTTCCTTTCTTTCAGAGTTAATAAAACTCCCACAGGTTAGGCAGTAGGCAGGATGAAGTCAGTGGACAGAGTAAACTTGATATCAGAAAGGTTCTCCATAGTGGTGCCTCTGCCTTATATACTTTTCATGAGGGGATAACAAAAACACATTACAGATAAGAGCTCCAGAATAATTTAGAATTGTATTCATCAAATGTTTCTAGATTGGAGCTATCTCCCAACATTCAAAGAGTAAGGTCAGCTTACTCTTTGAATCCTGAGCAGTACACACCATTTGCAGTGAGCAGTATGCGAGGCTGAGGAAGAAGAAGCTTTAAAGTTTCATTTATGACTGACCCTTGAAAAGAGGAAAACCTTGCTTGTCATGAATTGATAATTTAAATATTCTATGGTTTAATTCAAAGAACAATTTAAAATTAATTTTAAAGAACCCTAAAATTTCAGAGTTTTTTTCTTCATAATCTTTCCCCCCAAATCCTAAAAAATTATGAAATTAATAATTTATTTGCAGAGAATAAAAATACATATCACTGGGGAGAGAATAGTTTTTAACCCTCTCACTATCTATTTTGCTAAAAAACTTTAAAGTCAATTATATCTCAGATTTTCAATGGGAAAATGAATTTCCCCAAAGTAAAATACAGTGTTTTTTAAAATTATTGTTTATGCTAATTCTAATGCATGATTTTAAAATAGCATCATAAATGATTTTAAAAGCAAATAGACTTGAAATTTCCACTCACTCATTTATACCATGTAAATATATTCTGTTCATAAATTCTTAGTTTTATCATCTAATTTTTCTATTCCTATAAATAATTAAGTTTGAGATTGGAAAA
>SJYC01143454.1:0-28504 GCA_006408675.1 Madoqua kirkii
TGGAGGAGGGCATGGCAGCCTACTCCAGTATTCTCGCCAGGGTAGTCCCATGGACAGAGGAGCCTGGTAGGTTACAGTCCATGGGGTTGCATAGAGTCAGACACCACTTAGTGGCTGAGCACAGCGCAGCACACCTGTTTCTTGTGAAAGTCAAGTCTGGAGCTCATGTTCCCTGATGCAGTCTGGTTTTCCATCTCCAATAAGTTTGGAAATTACTATTTTGGAATAACAAGTCACTGAAAGCCCAAATATGAATAAAAATGCTTTACCAATTTAGGGAATCTACTAGTCATTTTACATAGATGGACATTTAATATTGAAATTAGCAGATAAACGAAGTTAAAGTTTTAGAGGAAGAGAGAGTTGTAACTGCACATTTCTGCCTCAGATGTAGGAAATGCAGACCTTGACACGTGTGGGCCCACTACTCCCACTCACATCCTGGGGTAGGTCTGGGGAGATACGGTAACAGACCCACCAAGGAAAGAGCAGTACCAAAAATTAAAGGGATGGCTAATCAGTGAAGCAACGATTACTATTTAACAAACTTTCAGATATGCCATGGCAATCGCTACACTCTCAACACAAACCTGAGGAGAAAAGGGCAGAGGGAGAAGATGAAAGAAGATAAGAGTAGGAGCAGATGGAATTTGAAATGTTGTTAGTGGCATGAACTTGCAATTCGTGAATTTTTTAAAAAACGAACAACATATTTGCCAGCTCTTCCGGATTTTCTGCTTATATTGATTTATGTAAATTGCCAGCATTTGGGGGCTTATAGATCTTCATCAAAGTAGCAAACCGTCTCTTTCATCACACTCTTTGGAAGCTCTTCCCTTACTCCTGACGAGTAGAGATAATGTGAAGCTCTTAGAAAAATCATCATTCTAGACTTAGGAAACAGCACATGAGACTTACCTCAACAAGCTCCTGAAGGCTTTGAACCAGGCCAGTCTCTGCTTTCCTTCCGTGGTGCTTAGTCCTGTTACATAGGAAGGTCAAACATCTGGTAAACCCTCCAACTCAACACATCTCTCCGCAAGTAGCAGTGTTCCCCAGCTTCAGTGGCCCGTTTCTCTAAATTCTTCTAGGCCATCAAATTATCTTTCTCTTCTTTTCCTTACATATTAAAAACATCTTTGTGTTCTGAGAATGCTCCCTCCTTGAAATCTGATTCCCTGTCTTACCTTCTTCTGCCTCCAACGCCAGCTTAGAGTCTACAGATTACTGATCTTGACCTCTCCACTCTGCCTCTCCCTCCCTGTCCCCCTAAAATCCTGATTTATTGGGAACTGGGTTGATTAACCTAATAGGGACATTATGATGAACACAGTGTGTGGGAGGATCATTATACTGGGTTGGCCAAAAAGTTTATTCAAGTTTTTCCATGTTATAGAAAATCCTGAATTTTGGCCAATCCAACAATTTTCCTACAGAATAAGAATAATAGCAGAGAGAGATGTCCATAATTAAGGAAAAAGAGAAGGCATTGAGTAAGCCAGGAAATTATTTCCAGAAATACTAAGATTCTAATAATTGCTAATAACTGTAATACTTATTACTGCTACCTCTAGAAATACCCCAGTGCCTGGCATCAGTGGAGAAGTGTGCCCTTGTAGGGAACAAAGTAAAAGAGAGGCTGGGAAAACTCTTGCACACAAGGAGGTTTCTCTGCTCCTTCAAAAAAGAACAGACCCAGGGTCACAAGGACTCTGAGTTGATAAGGAAGTTCCCCAAAATAAAGTCTTAGCTGCAGTAAATAAGTTAAGGTAAAGGTTATCTCGCCCTGCGCCTGCGCATTGTATAGTCATTGAATCATAGTGTTTGGCAACCTGCCCTGTAAGTTGTTGTGGAAAAGATATAAAATAAGGCAGCTGCAAGAAGCAGCAGAATAATGAGAATAATGAGAGAATAATAAGAGAATAAGAAGAATAAAGAAACAGATTCAAACCACTCGGCCATGTTGGTGTTTCATTCTGTCGCTAGCAGCCCTTTTTAAGGGGCAGTGTGGGAAGAGGCATTCACAATACTTTACTCCACAAACAAGCCTGGTGGGAGAGAAGCTCCTAGTGGTAGAAATGAAGGAGGGCAGACAAGCTCTGTGGCCTCTAGAAAACAGGGTCGAGCTAAGCATACCTGCCATGAGGTCCTATAAGCACAATGCTGCTCATTCCCCAAAGGCCCAGTTTATTGTCAAGATCAAGTACAAACGCCGTAATCTAGCATGTAAGATCAGAAAACTATCAAATTCGTCTTTCATAAAGACTTTCCACTGCTCATTGAAGTCCTCAGGAGAGGACTTCAGTGATCTTTATTTCCTTCAGTGATCTTTATTTACACCAGGAATGACGTCCCCAGACTCCCCCCAGCCCAGATCCACCCCACCATATTCAAGGCCCAAGTCAAGCCCTCCCTTCCCCAGGAAGCTTTCTCTGACAGACAGGCCCCATGCCCCCTCCCTCCTCTAGACTCCCCTTGCAGAAATCATATGTGTATTAATTTAGCACTTAATCCTGGCAGCCAGATTCTTTACTAGCTGAGCCACTAAGGAAGTCCCAAATATTCATTTAGCACGTAATATTATTTATGTCTATACAGGCTTCCCAGGTGGCTCAGTGGTAAAGAATCTGCCTGCTAATGCAGGAGACACAGGTCCAGTCTTTGGGTTGGGAAGAGCCCCTGGTGAAGGAAATGGCAACCCACTCCAGGATTCTTGCCTTGAAAATCCCTTGGATAGAGGAGCCTGGCAGGCTACAGTCCACGGGGCCACAAAGAGTCGGACACAACTTAGTGACTAAACAACAACAATTTTTTATGTCTGTATCTCCATCTCCCAGATAATACCACTAGTTTCTTAAGGACAAGATGTGTCTGAGTCAGATAGGGTTACAATTAAATCCAATAGCACCTAATATATGAGAGATGCCTGATCAACATTTCCTGATTGGTGACTGAGGTGGAATCAGACATGGGTTGAAAACTTGAGTTAGTGAGAACAAAATTGTGTTAATTGCTGTGATAATCAGCAGAACCTAAACTTGTCTAGACTCCAGAGTGAGCACCGCCTGAGTTAACAACCCCACAAATTGGATACTTGTGTAATCCAAATCAATCATTTCCCTGAAAGAAATTCTGAACTCTGAGAGATCAGGATTTCCAGAAGCTGTTAATTTTTTTTTTAAGGTATTTAACTTAAGGGCCCCAAGACAGCAAAATGTGCACACCGCTTCTCTGAAAGGAAGGTAATCACATGAATAGCCTATATTTTACTTGCACTGTCAAGTGCAGAAGTAGAATGTGAAGTTATTAAAAGATCAAGGGGTTAGTTAAGGTTAGGCTGACTCTTCCAATTCAGTCTCAGGTCGGAAGCATCAGAGTATTACATAATTCTTCTTAGACTTCTGGGCTCCTTTGCAAAAGGATCTCATTTTTGGTTTTCTAATTCCTAAATCCATGGTCTCCACAGCTCCTAAGTTCCACAGAAGATGGTGAAAGTTTTCCTGCCGCCATTCTGTACTCTATCCAAACTTCTGTTCTTTTAATTACCAGTTGGATGTAGGAACTGACCAGTCCCTTCAGCTCTCATTCGCTCTAGAATATCTCATATCAGTTAGATCAAGCCTGGAGGCTTTTTTTGCCATGTGTAATTTACATAACTAACCCCTAAGCGCCTACAGACCACTAAGCTAAAACCCACTTAGATCTTTCCCTGGGTTTTTGATGAATCACTCTGTAATTCTCTGCCACAGCTTTTTTGGATCTGGAACCAAAATTTAACGGACTTCAGCATCTAGGTTCTTTACTTACAGAGACAAGGAACAAAAAACTGCGGGAAATGGAGAGGAGTGCCACTCGGCAGGATTCCGTTTTGCACCGCATCAGCCTCTCCTAAGCCAGAGGCAGGCATTTCCCCCGGACTCTGCGACCTTAGGCAAGTCTGAACGGTTTACGTTTCTTCTTTCCATAAGCCAGGAATAACGACTCTGGTTTACCTAAGTAAACAAAGCGTCGAAGTGGCACAACTTTTTCAACCTCGAGAAACTGTTTTTCTCCCAGTATGCCTTCCTCAGAGTGATGCCTTAATCATGGAATTTTGTAAGCCAGCTGCAGCTTGGACGGCTAAGGAAAAAACTCATTCCCTACTCCTGAGCCAAACTAGGTGATCCCCGTCACGCAGCGCCCTGAAACCTAGCCCGCCCTCGGCTCAGCTTGCGGTTTTCAGTCAACTGGGTTGCAGGAAGTGGGAGGAGCTGTCGGCGCACCAGAGGGAGGCGGACCTTGTCTCCAGGCAACGGCCCAGGCGATTGGCCAGCTCGTTTGCAACCGAGGCCAATGGTCAGGGGCCTTGCAAACGGTCGTTGAGGCGACTGAGGCTGCGCGGGAGATTCGACTTGGCGGCGGCTAGTACCCAACGGCGCAGTTGGTACTGCTGCTGGCCTGCATCCTCTCGCCATGGATAACCCAGAAAATGTTTTTCAGTAGGTGTGGGTCTGGTAGGAGGGAGGGGGTGGGCGGGGACGTGATCCCTGGCTGCGGGCCTCCGGTGGCTTGGGGTACCTGAGTTCGGGCCTAGTGGGCTGCAGGTCCCTGGCCCTCCCCAGGCCTGCCTCCCTTGGCCTTCCCGCCCCTTTTCTTGGCCCTGGAGTTTGTCCCCTCCCAGCCTCACTACCCCCATCCCTCCCCGGCTGCGCTGCGGGCCACTCGGGAGTCGGGGAAAGGGATCCCAGTGTACCCGGGACTGTCCTCTGAGACCCCGGGCCTTTGACCGAGCTACCGCTAGAGTGGCAGTTTGACGGGAGTGGGGAGGGGTTTGGATGAAACTGAGGCCCCCAGAGCTCCTTGATTGTAAGGAATTCTCTGGGCAGATCGCCTCGGTGAAAGTAAAATGTCTAACCCCCAAAAAACTAACACTTGCATGTAGGTTTCATGAGAAATTTTCGAAACCACTTATTTTAAAATTCTAGAAAGGGGAAGAACTTAAAATTGCACTATCCCATAATCCCACAATTATTAAAAATCGTTGAGTAGTGTGCACTTTAAGGGAAAAAATGTTCCACTGTTTGTCATTTATGTACACCTGCTAACAGTTTTTAAAATTCCCATGTCTTTGCTTTTCATGACTTAGGTGATTTATCCAGACTGTTAAATGCGTTTAAAACAGTTAAATCTTGTGCTACGGAAAGTAAAACTGGTTAGTTTTATTAGCACCAGTGTAATATTAACTGTCTGGGATCAAAAGACTCAGATCCTTAACTCTGCCTTCAGACTTTTTCTGTAGCCCAGACTACAAAGGATTTCAATTTACAGACTCCTCTTCCCCCATTTTAAAATAGAAACCAGATATTTCTGACCTTATTTTGACATTCCAGAGGCTAATGAGCTGAGTGTTTTAGTATTGCTTTACACTGTATTTAGACCATATTACTAGGGAAGTATGATTGCTAATCAGATGGGCATCTTACTTTGGGCTGCCTATTACATATGTTTCAGGAGAAAGTTATTTCATAACTTAAATTAGGAACTTTTAAACTGCTTATAAATTGTGGGAACTTATCTGCTATGATGCACAAGAGGAAGTTTCAAGATGTAGGAATATTTTGTAACTTTTAAAAATAAGTACTATTTATGTGGTTAAAAAAGATTTAGTTAAATCTTGTTCACTGAGATCTTTATCTAACGGCTCTCCCAATGCCTTGTATGTAACCGTTTTTCTAGTTTATTTTTCAAGAATGTAAATATTTATAACAACACGAACATATGTATGTACATACATACGTATGTGTACAATTCCTGCCTTTATTAAACATAAAAGTAGCAGAGCAGATAGACTGCTTTTTTTTTTTTTTTATGCTATCCTTGGAATTTTCAGTCTGTCATTCCATACATTTCTTTTTTCATTCTTTTTTACAACTGCATGATATTTTATGTGCCATAATTGACCTAAAAAGGTACCCCATTGTTGGACACTTGGAATGTGGACCTTTTTTGCTATAACAAATAGTGCCAGGGCGAAAAATCTTGTACCCATGGTGCTTTTCATGTATCTGTCCTCTAGATTACTAGGAGTGGGTTTGCTAAATCAAAAGGAAATCCACCTGTAATTCTGGTGATATTATTACCAGTTTCCTTGGCAGGGATTGAGCACACTCCCACCTCCAAGCAAGTTGTAAGTGTGTCTTTTTCCATTACTTCCCCGCTACATTGTTGTCATATTTTTGGAGTCTGGTAGATGAGAAGTTATCTCAGTGAGGCAAATTTTTCTCCTGAGAGAGGTTGAGTATTTTTCTGTGAAATGCCTTTTGTTCATTTCTTAAATTGGATTGGGTTGTATTTTTCCCCCCAGTTTCTAGAAGCTCTTTTGTCATCCCCATTTAGCATTTCTCTCTTAACTCTGCTTGCTGTTTTGTTTATTTGGCATAGAGAAGCTTTTTATTTATAAGTAGTCCACTTACCTAGCTTTTTCTTTTGTGGCTTCTGGATTTTGAGTCATAAGAAACATTGATTTTATTTGTATTGTGAGGTGACGGCTAGAAGAAAATAGTACTTTCAAATTTTTTTTCTCCCTTGAAAAAATCATAGAACTTCTTTGATAGAAACCTGAAAGTCTTCCTTACTGTGGCTCTGTCTCTTACCCAGTGTTCAGTCCCATCTGCAAGTCTCATTGTCTCTTTCTCCAAAACACCCCAGTTCCACATTTGAACAGTTCCCATACTGGTTGGGACTCTGCAGTAGCTCCATAACTGTTCTCATCCTCTACCCGCTTCATCACTTAGAGACAGTTTTAAAATACACATTAGATCTTGTCACCCCTCACCTTTCTCCTAACTTAGCTGCTTGGTTCTGGCCCTGTCAGACGTTACCCTCTCAGAGAGGCAGGCTTTCCCTGACCACCCTACCTGAAAATATTAAGTCCTGTCACACTCTAACCCCTTCTGTCCTTTGGGTTTGCTTGCTTGTTTTCCCCCTCTGTGTTCTTTCTTTTTGCTGGTTTCTTTGTCCTGCTAGCACCTGGGGCCTCCTGGAGAACTTCCTTGGCTCCGCTGGCTTGTTTTTAAGCTATGGCTGAGTGTGCAGAAGCAGGGCAAGTTCTCAGGGAGCTATAGCCATTGCCTTCGAGCACTGTCATCAGGCAGTCTCCCTAGGGATCCTGGTGTCCCATTGAGGCCCAGAAAGCAAACTATGTCCTGGAAGTCCCGATCTGCTGGACCCTGGGCTGTCACACACTTCTCTGGTGACTCAGACGGTAAAAAATCTGCTTGCAATACAGGAGACCCAGGTTTGATCCATAGGTTGGGGTGATCCCCTGGAGAAGGGAATGGCAACCCACTCCAGTATTCTTGCCTGGAGAACCTTATGGACAAAGAAGGCTGGCAGGCTACAGTCTATGGGGTTGCAAAGAGTCGGACATAACTGGGTAAATAATCGTGGGCTGTCATGCACCTTTCAAGAGCTCTGTTCAAATCTCCAGCCAAATTCCTAAGCAGCAAGGTGAGGGGTCCTGGTCAACGCCACACCTGGGTCCCAACATTAGAAGGAGGAGCAGCAAAGTTCTGGTGCCCCTCATGGTGGCAGTGACATTGAAACTGGAGACCTTTTATTAATAGCTGCTTCCTGTAGAGCTACCTCAGTGGCCTTGTGTCTTGCTTTCTTCTGGAAAAAAAAAAAAAAACCACTGCTTTTGAGTTTCTGAGTGAATACTGTTTTCATTTTTATTATAGCATTTGAATTAATGTCTTAAGTTTTCTATTTTAAGGTATATTCATGATAAAAGAAGAGAAGGCAATGGTACCCCACTCCAGTACTCTTGCCTGGAAAATCCCATGGACGGAGGAGCCTGGGAAGCTGCGGTCCATGGGATAGCTGTGGGTCGGACACGACTGAGCAACTTCACTTTCACTTTTCACTTTCATGCATTGGAGAAGGAAATGGCAACCCACTCCAGTGTTCTTGCCTGGAGAATCCCGGGGCGGGGGAGCCTGGTGGGCTGCTGTCTTTGGGGTCGCACAGAGTTGGACACTACTGAAGCAACTTAGCAGTAGCAGCAACATGATAAATATGAAATATAACTTTTGCTTTTAGGAAATATTCCTAATAATCCCATGTACCTGTTTTTCTCTGTTCTAGAATGTTTGAAGCCCATATGCAGAGCTACAAGGGCGATGACCCACTTGGTGAATGGGAAAGGTTAGCATTTCGTTTATTTTTCTATAAACAAACTGTATGCTGCCCTGAAAAATTAATACTATCCATATTTTTCCTAGTTACATACGATGGGTAGAAGAGAATTTTCCTGATAATAAAGAATACTTAACAACTTTATTAGAGCATCTAATGAAGGAATTTTTAGATAAGAAGAGATATCACAATGACCCAAGGTTCATCAGTTACTGTCTACAATTTGTAAGTATACTTTCAGAGGTATAATCACATCCCTAGTCATGTTGTACTTTTGCTTTTTACCCCAGATTTTAGGATCATTTTTTCGGTGTTTTTTATTTGATTCCTTATGTTTCTAAGTCGTAACTTTTTTTTTTTTAAGTTGTGTGGCCAGAGACTTGTATTTTACAATCTTCTGGCTTCTGTCTTGTGGAATCAGTGACTGAATTTTAAAACCCTCCTTCTCTGTAAAGCCTGAAAGGTGATAACAGAAGCTGGAAACCAGGCTTCCCTGGCAGCTCAGGTGGTCTAGAATCCTCCTGCAATGCAGGAGGCCTGCGTCGACCCTGAGTCATAAAGATCTCCTGGAGAAGGACATGGCACCCCGCTCCAGTATTCTTACCTGGAGAATCCCACGGACAGAGGAGCCTAACGGGCCACAGTCCATGGGGTCACAAGGAGTCGGACCCAAGTGAGCGACTGACACTTTGACTTTTCAAGGTAGAAACCTTGAAAAGAAGGTTTGTTGGCTGAGAAGTGTGTTCAGGGAAGAGTAGATAAACAGGCACTCCCTGGTGCTAAAGAGGGTTCCTTGAGTAAATTAAATTCATTGTGAATAATTAAGAAAATATTAACTCTCAGAAATGAAATTTAGTGCTAAAAGGAGAAAGCTGCCTCAGGTTAGTCTTTCAAAGGTTGGATTTGTTCAATCTTGAACTAAAGGCTTGGGGCACGAATTGTGGTCATAAAATCATGAATGGAATAGATAAACGGGAATTTGTTATCTATCTTTACTAAGCTTCAAAATGTGAGGATTAGACACGCCCTGTGGAATTTGAACGAGTACAACTTTATATATTATTATTACGGCACAGAACCTACTGTCTTGGGAAATAATGGGGGATGCTGAATATCAAGGAAGGGGATGAGCTGACTTTGAGGCAGGGGATGAGCTGACTTTGAGGCTTGCCATCAGAGGACCACACAGGCCTTCCCCTGCCAAGTCCATCGTGCTGCCTCCTTGAAGACAAGCGAACACTGCATATTGTTTGGACTGGGAGCCACGGCGTGCCTGGCAAGTGCCCTTCTTTCATGTCTGTCTGCTTTGGATTTCTGCAGGCCAAGTGCAACAGTGACCTTCACCAGTTTTTTGAGTTTCTGTACAACCATGGTATCGGAACCCAGGCAGCTCCTCTGTACATAGCCTGGGCCGGGCATCTGGAAGGCCAAGGGGAGTGGCAGCACGCCAGTGCCGTTTTTCGGAGAGGAATTCAGAACCAGGCCGAACCTAGAGAGCTGTTGCAACAACAGTACAGGTAGTTTGACAGTGAGACTCCACACAGTGATTCCTGCCTTGAAAGGTAGTGGTTTGCTCTTTAAAGATTTTTATTGTTATATTTGTACAGGGAAATGCTTGTCCTTGGGGAAAATGTGGAATTAGTATAAAGAAAAACTGTCCAGAAATATTACCATTAATATTTTTGAGCACTTCCTTCCAGTGTCTTTTCTGATGCCTGCATGTGTGCTTAGAGCCTCTGTATTACAGTAGTAAATTGTACTGTATGTCTGGTTGTATATGCTGAGCTTTATAGTGCTCTTAAGAAATTATGGACTTTTATACCACTTAGAAAGTGGTTGTGAAGTCTGTCCCAGAGCAGTGTCATAATTTCATTGTTCTAGAATGGAACATTTGTTTCCAACATTCTGGTTTTTGGGTTTTTTTTGTTTTTTCACAAAGATCAGCACATGCTGTGTGCTAAGTCACTTCAGTTGTATCCGACTCTTTGTGACTCATGGACTGTAGCCCACCGGGCTCTCTGTCTAAGGGATTTTCCATGCAAGAATACTGGAGTGGGTTGCCATTTCCTTCTTCAAGGGATCCTTTCTACCCGAGATTAAACCCGAGTCTGCTGCATTGCAGGTGGATTCTTTGCTGCTGAGCCACCAGCGAAAGCCTGAAATAAGTGCATGTTGTAACATGTGCATGTTGATACCCACAGAGGAGGGTACATTTGTTATGTCAATTTATAAAATACATAAATGACGCAGAAGGAGGAATTTTTCTAATTAAGTACATTGGGTGTGAAAATAAGCCCAGTTTCTTTTTTTATTCTTAATTTTGAAGCAAATCTAAAATTCAACTTTGCAATCTGTCTTAACCTCAGTCTTAGATCACAGTAAGCTGTCTATCCTGTTTAGTTTTCACTCTTAACATAAATGCATATTAAACTGTGAATTGTAATCTATATTGATGCCTTTACTGCTGTCTTTTAGGATGTTTCAGACACGCCTCACTGAAACCCATTTGTCTACTCAAGGTAAAATAACACTTGCTAAAATATCCAAAGTAGCAGTAACTTAGTCTCTAATTTGCACTGCCTTTTTCCCCTTAAAAAACAAATCCATCCAGTATTTATTGATTATATTATCTTAGTAACAGGGAAGACTCTATGATAATAATAATGCCTGCTTCATAGCCCTGCATAGCAGGGACTCTGTCTTAGCACTTTAAAATAAAAACTCTCCAAAAGAAAAAAAAAGCTTGGTCATTTCATTGTAGTTTTAGGATTTTCAAAAAGTAAAAATTACCCCAAATTGAGTGACGAGACTTATTCTGGAGTACATCTGTTCTGAATTAAATGTATTTAATGCAACTTTTAAAGAAATGGATTTTTCCTCTTTTTTTTAAGAAATAAAGATTATATTTCAGCATTAAGCATCGACTACTTATCCTGTTGTTTAAAATAGCTAGAGTTTACATTTCTTTCAGGGAGTTCCTTGGGCATTTTGAATTGATTAGAAAATTGTTTCTACAACATTACTTTTATTTATAAGGTGTTTTAATTATGCTTTTGAGATAGTGTAAGTGAGTTCATTTTTCAGTTCTACTTATTGAAAGATTAGGGGAATGTATTATATTTATTTAATATGGTTTTACCCTTATTTCTTTTTATTTCATGCATTTTGTATCATAGTGAGAACCTCAGAACCTCTGCATGATGCTCAGATTTTAAATCAAGTGGTAACATCAAACTCAAATCCAGGAAGTAACTCAGCCTGCATGTCTAAGCATCAGGTAAGAATGAAAGCTGTAGTTGCGTGGAAGCTGGGAAGGGTGTTGAACGGTCAGCCCACCTGCTATTCGTGTCGCTCGGGCACCTTGCTTCTCTGACCTTGTCTCCCAGGACTGACTTCCACGTCAGCCACCTGTGCTGTGGCGCCTTTCTGGGCCTGTCATCACCCACCCCTGCCCACTTCCATTATTAAATGGAAATCACTCACTCTCTGACCGTAACTTCCTATACCTGTCTGACCTGGTGACATCCCTGCCTGGCCTCCTGTCTTCGCCTGCTCCCTGTCAGCAGCCTCTGTCCTTCGCTCTTCGGAGCACCCTTCCCTAGCCCAGGATTCTTTAGCTTAGGTCACACCCATCTGCAGACACCTGAGCATACTTTAAATGCTCTGATCCTGGAACTGTCTGTCACGTCAACCAGAGCTTTTCTATTTCCTGGCAGTTATGCATCCAATTTCCCTGTTCACACTTTATGTTTTTCACATTGCCTATGTTTCCTTTTCTACTCACTAATGTCAAATGATAATTTTTAACTGCTTTTTACTCTCCTCAGACTTGGGGCCTGACTATGTCTAACCTCTTTGTCAGGAACTGGCAAACTTACTATATCAATGAGACAGCAGAAGCCCTCCGATGACAGCTCCATGTCTGCCACCAACCAATAAATAACTGGGCCCTTGCTTGCCATGGCAGGGGCTGACGTGACTCTCCTGCCCTAGCGACTCATCTGCATGTACACGTTCTCCTTTCTCCCAGCTTCTTTCTTCCTCAGGGTACCAGTGCTCTTTCAGAGTTTGCTATGGACCTGTTTTAAGCTAAATGCTATGGAAATGCCTCTTCCAGGTACACATGTATTAAGTTTCATTAATGTAACACATTCTTAGAAGGAGACTATGAATTCCAACTTTGACAGATACTCACACTATCCCAATTTACATCCTACTCATGTGTGCCAATGGCACCCCACTCCAGTACTGTTGCCTGGAAAATCCCATGGGCAGAGGAGCCTGGTGGCCTGCAGTCCATGGGGTTTCGAAGAGTCAGACACGACTGAGCAACTTCACTTTCACTTTTCACTCTCCCCACGTTGGAGAAGGAAATGGCAGCCCACTCCAGTGTTCTTGCCTGTAGAATCTCAGGGACGGGGGAGCCTGTTGGGCTGCCGTCTGGGGGGTTGCACAGAGTCGGACATGCCTGAAGCAACTCAGCAGCAGCAGCAGCATACATGCCATCTTGTTGTCTCCTGTTGCCCCAGCTCTAGGTGTCTGGGCAGCAGACATGAATCTATTTCACAGTCACTGCTCAGGACCTGACACGACACAGATGAGATATCCAGTAAATATTTGTCTAGTGATTGAATGCTAGCATGGTGGACTCCTGAGCAGAGAACAGTACCAGAAGAATTTGTTAAGAATTTGTTTTCTAATGTAGCTATTTGGAATATTAATCTCATTACACTTAGGCCCTGTGGCTCAGCCCCTAGACTGTGGGTCTTATTGGAAGAAGACCCATAGGTCCAAACACTTTCTTATTGGACTCTAGTTGTAAAACCTGTCATAAAAGTGATCATGCAAACCAAGGCTTCAGCTATTAATGGTAACTTGAAAGAGCACATATAAATCTACTTGATGATTCAGAGACCCCTCAAGTGTTTCCATATTGTTTTCTGCAGTCATCTGGATGATGGATTCTTATTCAGATAAGTGATTATTTGTGTTTCTTTTCTGCCTTCTTAGGGTCCACAACTTTCTGGAGCAACACCTGCAGCTGGTGATAAAGGGTCAGACATGCAAGTACAATCGGCACCTTCATCTGTGACTAATTTTCCTTCCAGAGCCTTGCAGTAAACTGTCATAAATGATGTATTTTTCCCCCATTTTAGGGAACAAAGGGTGATCACCATTTCTAAATCAGAATATTCTTCACACCCATCTGTGGCAGACAAAGCTGATGTTCAACAGGTTGTCATGTATTGCAAGGAGAAGCTTATTCGTGGAGAATCAGAGTTTTCCTTTGAAGAACTGAGAGCCCAGAAATACAATCTACGGAGAAAGCATGAACAATGGGGTACTTGCGGTCTTAAATTTGAGATAGCCTAGGTCACTAAACATGATTCTCACCTCTGAGTAATTACATTTGTAGTAGATAATTCACTGTACTGAAAGAATTTCAGAAAAAAATCTAGCTCATTTCATCAGAAGCCTAAAACCTTTGTTAAACACTAGTGTAGCAACCACATTTGTCCAAAGCCTAAGTTAATTCTTGACAGCAAAGCTTAGGGCTGAAACAGCACTAAAGGAGATGTCCATGCCAATGCAATAGATACATTTAAGCTTTCAAATAACATCCGTATGGATTTGAGCTTCTGCATCTAGCGATTCTAAACCCCTGGGTCAGTTATTTATACTGTAAAGAATTAATTAAGAAATAGAGTTGAGACGAGATGTTTCAAAGTCTGCAGCTATTTATAAATAAGACATTCAAGAGTCCTCTGATCAAAGTGCTGTGTTATTCATGGCTGTGCTGTACAGTGGACCTTGATTCTGCAGCAAAGACTGAATGTTAACGCTGTTGGCACTTCAGTTTTACAGCACATGTTTGATGTAACAACATGAACCTCAGAGGAAAATGAACCTCTGTTTCTCTCAAGACTTCGACACCATCTGACTCTTTGTGCTGTGCACCATATGTTGGCCAATTTTTGTTTATCCATTATTTCTCATTTGGTTAACAACCGAGAGGACAGTCAGGTGACACTTGGGGAGGACCCTTTCGTGCCTTGCACAGATGCTAAATCTGAGCTGGACAGTTTGATTGGTATGTGATGTGGTTATGTTAACCAGTTGCTGGAAATGGGACCAACAGCAGTGTCCTTGACATACTGACCTTTCAGTGCACTTTACTCTTACTCCTTAGGAAGCAACGAGAAACTTCTGTCTTTTAAAAATACTTCCATTTTCAAATGATTTGCACAGTCATGATTGTTAAAAGTGCTTAGTATCATACCATGCTCTTACCAAATATTTTTGTTGCTCATCATGTACATTTTTATAACATAAAATAACTGTACTGAGGATAGGTAAAAATTATAATTGAAAAGTAGATAGTATTTCAGTTCTAAAAACCTAATACTCTTGGAAAAAGACTAGTAAAAGAAGTTGCCATCTTAAAGATAACCTTTTGCTGATTTTGCACAGATTCCTCTGTTGACCTGAGTTTAAATCTCACCTACAAACTATACTTTGTCTTTCCTAAAGTAAATGAAGAGAGGCATTATATGAAAGGAAAGAAGCAAATGCTTTGGAAGAACAACTATTAAAACAGAAAATGGATGAGCTTCATAAGAAGTTGCACCAGGTGGAGATGTCACAGGAGAACCTGCCCTCTTCCCGGGGGCCGTCTGAGGTGTGTGGGCTCCTCCCCGTTGCCTCCCGAGCCCACTGCGGTGATTTCTGTTTCTGTTCGTCCCTTCCATGCTCTATTTTTAGAGTGAATTCTGATGTCAGATTAGTTACTAGCTTTCCGAATTATTCCCTGCCTCCCCCTGACGAGAACTGTGGGGGAAGACAATCCAACACACTTCCAGCAAGGATGGAAGTCAGATTTAAAGAGCCAGGAGTCAGAGGGACACTGGGCTTCTCGGTAGCAGCCCAGAAGGACATTCACAATGCAAGATGAGAAAGAAAGTTACAGAATAGGGTGTGTAGTGTGTGTGTGTCTGTACATTAGTGTATATAGTCCTTTACCTGATTTTCTTTTTGTAGGGGAGGTACAATGACTGTTACAGAATGAAAATTCAAGTATAGTGATTAATTTATATTGAGAAGCTTGGCAGCACCTACAGGAACGGGTCTCAGAGCTTGCTTTCCCTATAGACCTACTGTGGCCACATTCCTGGTTTCAGCTCCACCTTCACTTCCGACATGATCAAGTTTCTGCGCCTCTCTGGAGATCACCTCCTCTGACTGCTGTTTGAGGTGTTAGGATTCCTTTACTGTCATTTTAGTGAGGTTTTGGGAGGATGTGGATGATAAAACACATGTTTAAGCCACTGTCTTTAACCAGAAGCCTCTCTTAATGAACTTATTTCTGTATGTGAGTGGTCTGAGGATGTATTTTCCAAACAGATCTCCAGTTGTCCCTGAGTCATTTATTTGCCAGCTCAGCTTTTCCCTATTGGTTTAAAATATCTTTGTGCATGCTCGGTCACTTCCGTTATATCCAACTCTTTGTAACCCTATGGACTAAAAGTAGATAGTATTTCAGTTCTAAAAACCTAATACTCTTCGAAAAAGACTAGTAAAAGAAGTTGCCATCTTAAAGATAACCTTTTGCTGATTTTGCACAGATTCCTCTGTTGACCTGAGTTTAAATCTCACCTACAAACTATACTTTGTCTTTCCTAAAGTAAATGAAGAGAGGCATTATATGAAAAGGAAAGAAGCAAATGCTTTGGAAGAACAACTATTAAAACAGAAAATGGATGAGCTTCATAAGAAGTTGCACCAGGTGGAGATGTCACAGGAGAACCTGCCCTCTTCCCGGGGGCCGTCTGAGGTGTGTGGGCTCCTCCCCGTTGCCTCCCGAGCCCACTGCGGTGATTTCTGTTTCTGTTCGTCCCTTCCATGCTCTATTTTTAGAGTGAATTCTGATGTCAGATTAGTTACTAGCTTTCCGAATTATTCCCTGCCTCCCCCTGACGAGAACTGTGGGGGAAGACAATCCAACACACTTCCAGCAAGGATGGAAGTCAGATTTAAAGAGCCAGGAGTCAGAGGGACACTGGGCTTCTCGGTAGCAGCCCAGAAGGACATTCACAATGCAAGATGAGAAAGAAAGTTACAGAATAGGGTGTGTAGTGTGTGTGTGTCTGTACATTAGTGTATATAGTCCTTTACCTGATTTTCTTTTTGTAGGGGAGGTACAATGACTGTTACAGAATGAAAATTCAAGTATAGTGATTAATTTATATTGAGAAGCTTGGCAGCACCTACAGGAACGGGTCTCAGAGCTTGCTTTCCCTATAGACCTACTGTGGCCACATTCCTGGTTTCAGCTCCACCTTCACTTCCGACATGATCAAGTTTCTGCGCCTCTCTGGAGATCACCTCCTCTGACTGCTGTTTGAGGTGTTAGGATTCCTTTACTGTCATTTTAGTGAGGTTTTGGGAGGATGTGGATGATAAAACACATGTTTAAGCCACTGTCTTTAACCAGAAGCCTCTCTTAATGAACTTATTTCTGTATGTGAGTGGTCTGAGGATGTATTTTCCAAACAGATCTCCAGTTGTCCCTGAGTCATTTATTTGCCAGCTCAGCTTTTCCCTATTGGTTTAAAATATCTTTGTGCATGCTCGGTCACTTCCGTTATATCCAACTCTTTGTAACCCTATGGACTGTAACCCACCAGACTCCTCTATCCATGGGATTTCCCAGGCAAGAATACTGGAATGGGTAGCCTTTCCCTTCTCTGAATGAAGATCTTCCCCACCCAGGGATCAACCTGCATCACCTGAATTGCAGGTAGATTGTTCACCACTGAGCCACCGGGGAAGCCCTTAAGAGATCTTTTTCGTAGACTGGATTTTTAATTATGGAAGACCCATTTCTGAAATAACCGTCTCTGCTGTGCTCAGTAGGCTTCTTCTTAAGCCTCTCTTCTTAAGCCTTCCATAAGGCCAAGGTGTTTCTTACAGTAAACACCATGTTGTATGTTTACTATAACTTTGTCGTGTGCTTTGATATCTGTGGAGAAGGTCTGATTGTTTTTTAACATGTTTCTTCAGAAATGAATATTATGATTATTTTTGATCTTTACTAATTCAGTAGATAAGAAAATTTAAATTATCTCTTTTTTGATGACTATTGAGAATAAACTTTATATTTTGTCCATTTGTTTGTAAAATAACTATTTTTGCCCTAGCTATTCAGTGTTTCCTTAACAATTTGTGAGAATACTTTTACATGCTGAGGAATTAATTCTTTGTCTTTTAACTTGGTAATATAAGAGTATACATGTGCAGTCTAAGTACATATGAGTAGAAAAGGAGAGATTTTCATTAAGTTAAAGGCCTGTGTCCATATCGCTCCATGATGAGCCATGCTTTTGTGGCAGTTAGTATAGTTAATATTCATGTTTCCTATTCATTGAAGAGAAAATGGTCACCAAGGGTATTTTAATGGGAAGAACACCATTATGAGCATTTGCTGACTGACACTGATTTGTTAGTATTTTCCTGATGCGCAGTCGTGGCTGGTATTAAGTGGTTAGAAATATGAAGCACCAGTTGGATCTGTGGTTAAGCTACAGAAGCATCCAGCATGTGGTGTGGCCTTGTTGTTGTTGACGACTTTTCATTTCAGAATACCTAGGGAGGTAAGAGGCTGCCTCGAGAGGCAAGACATCTTCTGAAGACAAACTGTAAGACCTAACTGGTAGCCTCATGGGTTTTTGTCTGTTTGCTTACTGTGAAAGGTCAGTCCAGCGTGTCTGGAGGCACACACAGACTCCCAGCAGGAACTAAGAGCTCCGGGTCTTCCAGCCATCCCTCAGCAGACCTCGAAGCACGTGATCGAGAAGCCCAGAGAGGCATCTTGTGCTCCTCTTACGGCAAGCACTGTCGCCACTGCTTTGGTGTCCCCGGCCGCCAGCCAGCATATGGCGTGCCCGGCTCCTCTGGCAGGCCCGCCCGTGATGGACTCTGTGTTTTCAGGGGGCAGCAGAGATGCCAGGTGAGCCAGAGGTGGCCCTAGACACGGTGGCAGTGGTGCCCGGTGAATTCTTTGTGTGACCTGCAGTAGTGAGGGCAGTGTGTAATTGATGGGCGAGGCTTGTTTTTCAAATCAATGTTTAGACGGGCATGTAATGGAAAAACCACATTGCCAAAATGTTAGCCCCCAGTCGCTCAGCCGTACTGTTTCTTTTAAGAATATTTGTTCTGCTTCATACTTCTTTCTTGAATTAAAAATTCTGATACCCTGAAACCTAACAATCTTTCTGTAAGAATATACAGCTGTTAAGCTGAAATTGCCTCTGCTTACCAGCTCTGACAGAACATAATGTAGGGGTTATTACAGTCCAGATAGTTACTTGACTGTTGGATTGTTACTTGAATACTTGATAGTGTGTTCTCATGTTCCTTCTGTCTTCCCCTGGGACAGTTTGGGGTTAATAACCATAATGCAGTATACCAAAATCTCTCATACACTGCTGTGGAGGTTTCTCCCCCCAATTCTGAGCAGTTTTCCTAGATGGCAGAGATTATAAATATTGTCATATCACTTGTTCTGTTTATATTTTTATCTTCAATCCCTTTGGTGCTCTGTCTCTTTTTGAAACATACAAAAAATTTCTTCCTCTTCCAGGAAAAATGAAAGTGAGGCTCCCATCTTTCCCTTGGGCTAAAATCTTTAGTACAGATTATGGTTCTTAAGGACTGGTTTCCTCGGTGTCTGAGGTTAACTTCACCAATGATTTCCCTTGGAAATAAGATTTTAAAACGATCCTGCTTTTGTAGTTACCTTAGGACACTAATTCAGACCTGTGTCCTGTATTGAACCATGTATGTACAAAGTAAACTGCTGGGACCTCCCTTGCAGTCCAGTGGTTAGGACTGCCCTTCCAGTGCCGGGGGTGCAGGTTCTATCCCTGGTCTGGGAACTAAGATCCCACAAGCCATGTGGTGTGGCCAAAAAAAATTTTTTTAAGAGAGCAGCAGTGTGTGGGCTGTGACTTCATTAGCTCTTCATAGTTAATTCTCGTGATCATAAGATAGTCACAACAGCAGTGACAGAGCCTGTAGACAGGCTGCGTGTCCAACCACCCCTTACAAAAGGATGAGGCTCTTTAACCTAATGAGCAGGTGGATCCCAGAAACACTGCAGTCTGACCCTGACCCAGGCAGGGACCAAGGGGACCCCTCACTCAGTGGCCTGGACAGCTGACTGTGGCAGAGAGGGGGTACCTTCCCTGGCACTGTGTGTACAACTCAGGTTTTTATGGCAGTTTAATGGGGATTTGTGGAATTGAGGGTGCCTTGCACTTTTGACTTTGCATCCTGACAGGGTTCATCAAGGGAAGCAGTGTTAGACAGATGAAGTCCACTATCCCCACTGGACTTAAACCAGACTGTGATGTAAGTGCCTCTGTAGCATTTTTTCTATTCTTGATAACTGAAGTCTAGAGAACAAGGCACTACGGCTCCACAGCAAAAGCACCAGCACTTTCTCGCATCGTAACTCAGGAGAGCCACGCTGGGCACCCAGACCCAGAACTGCCAGTCAGCACCTTGGCCTGTGTAACAAATGGGATCGTTTGAATCAGGGAGACCCTTAACCTTCCTTCCACGTGTGCAAATGATTATCAGGTGTTCACGTCTATAACACTATGTCAAGCAAACATGAATACCTGGCCTTTATCTGTAAGAATTATTGTCCTCAAAAGGACATGAAAGAAAAAATAACGTCACTTACACTGTAGGCAGTCCCACCTGTTTCTTTTTCTTGGCCATGCCACGTGCCATGCAGGATGTTCTCCAACCAGGGATCAAACCTGTGCCCCCTGCACTGGGAGTGTGGATTCTTAACCTCTGGACTACCAGAGAAGTCTCCCCTGTTTATTTTAAAAACCGGCTGGTAATCACCAACATTTTTTTACTGTTCTTGAGAGTTAGTGTGTCTCAAGAGTTTTCTCTTCCAGGTGTGTGAACAAAAGTACTCATGAATTCAGGCCACAGAGCGGAGCAGAGATAAAAGAAGGTAATGTTTAATTGTAATACACTTGTGTCTGATCTCTGTCCAGACTCGTTCAAGTTACTCAGGGGTCTGTTAGCTGGCCACAGTATGGGGACTCTAGATCTTAAGGAACCTGGATATCAGCTCTCCTGTTCTCAGAACGCAGGGGTTAGATAAGCCCTGGGCCATTTCCAATAAAGGGGGAAATCTACTTGACAGTCACAGTTAGAATCCTTTGGAAACTTGATTTGTGAAAACTTTCCTCTTAATTTCCCAGTATATTACTCTAAAACAAGAATCATCTTTAATATGTTGTGAGGAAGCAATGGTGGTTATTTGAGAGTGATGTATAATATTTCTGTTTTATACTGCTTCGTTAGAGGTACTTACATAAAAGTAAGTTTTATAAATAAACTAGGACATGGATTGGGCATTCACTTCCGACCCCCATGTACCGTGACATTCTTTCCAGTGACAGTTTAGTGGGAGCAGAGCTACCTGAAACAGCAGGTGGCACCTGCATTTAACCAGGACCACACTGAGCACGCATGGATGCCGAGTGCTGTCCTGAGTGACTGCAGGTGCAGCCACAGACAGAAAGGACAGAGAGCCGCACCTGCTCAGAGGGGCCAAGGAAGCGTGGCTGTTAGGGAGGGGACCGGTACTTCAGAGGGGCCCAGGAAAGATGCTCATGACGACAGCACTATTTGGGTAAAGATGGAGCCAGCTTGCAAAGCTTGTTTCAGGCAGAGCTACCAGCAGGGCAGAGTCCTTGATGTCCCTGATGTGTTCTGAGCACAGCAGAGCAGCCAGCGGCCTCCGGGGGTGGGTGTGGTGAGGAAGATGAGGTGGGAGCTAAGAGGGCTCAGGCTGTGCAGGGCCATACCTGGACTCCAGCTGAGTGAGATGGAAAACCAGTCCTAAGATTGTAGCGTAGCTACTATTTGTTGGTATACAGTGGAGCAAAGGGTGCTATTGATAACTAGGCTGCTCATTTGATAAGGCTTTAGACCAAGCCGCTTATTTAACTCTTTTGAGCTTTTATTTCCTTTTCTGTTAACAGATAATTCTTACTTTACCCACCGTGTGGGACTGTTATAAAGATCAAAATAAAAGATGTGATAATACTAGAATAATGGAAATTCCTAGTGAGAATTGGCTTCCCAGGTGGCTCAGTAATAAAGAATCCACCTGCCAATGCAGGAGACTCGGGTTCAAGCCCTGGGTCGGAAAGATCCCCTGGAGAGAGAAATGGCAACCCACTCCAGTATTCTTGCCTGGGAAATCCCATGGACAGAAGAGCCTGGCCGGCTATAGTCCATGGGGTCAGTGGACACGATCTAGTGACTAGACAATAATAAGTGAGAATTATCAAGAATAATAAAATGTATAATAAGTTTCTTTGTGTGTCTTCTGAATTATTCTGATTTCTCTACTGACATGGCAGTTTGTCCCCACTTCTTTAAAAGGGTGTGAAACACAGAAGGTTGTTAACACAAGTTCCTTTCACACAACTCCAAACACATCTCTGGGACTGGTTCAGGCAACGCCATCCAAAGTGCAGCCATCACCCACTGTGCACACCAAGGAAGCTCTCGGTGCGTAAAGCCTGCTGTGTGGGTATGGAACGTCTGACAGTGACTTAGTGAAGGCGCTTTTGCAATCATGTTTACGGTTATTCTTCTGTTCTTTTAAGGTTTCATCATGAATGTGTTTCAGGCTCCTACGCTTCCTGATATTTCTGATGACAAAGAGGAATGGCCATCTCTAGGTCAAAATGAGTTTGAAGCCCAGTTTCAAAGTAATAACAAATTATTTAATAGCTACTAAATGGATAACATAGCAGGTGGTTGCCTGTGGAAAAAGCAAGGATTATGCAAAAAGTAGACCTGCCCTTGGTTAGCTTGTCAGATGAGTGCATGTTGTGAAGTAAAACATTTAAGCGTTTTGCCACGTACTCAGTGTGTGTCATAGACTTGATTTGTTTCTTAAAAAATAGTAAGTGCTAAACAAGGGCAAAATAGGCCTTGGTAGGAGTGGCCAGGAAGGACTGAGTGGTTGAGGGGAACTTGAGCCTTGCCAGGCAGAGGGGTGTTCAGGGTGGAGTGTTGGGGACCAGGACTCGCCCCAGCCCCCACCTCCTGTTTGTCTTGAGCCAGAGGATTTTTGCTGAAGCCAGAGAGATCACAATGAAGGCAGAGATAAGAGCTTATTGTAGAAAAAGTCGTGGAGCGCTGTGTTCAGCGTCAGTGCCCACAGCTGTGTGTTAGGAGCATCGCGATTGCTGCGTTAGATGTGGCAGGGCCTCGAGGCCTGGAAGCTTAGGTGCTAGTGCCTGTGACAGTCAGTGCAGAGGGACTACCACATGGCCTAAGTTCCAAAGCTGACATCAGTTATCTATTCCATTTTCTTGTTTGTAGTTAAAGTTTTAACTAAAGGGTAGTGTTTTTGTCCTGTTACAATAATTAACTACAGTTTTTGTACTCTTACAGAAAATGCACCATCTTCTGGGGCTTGGGGAGTCAATAAGATCATCTCTTCTTTGTCATCTGCTTTTCCTGTATTTGAAGATGGAAACAAAGAAAATTATGGGTAAAGACATATGTGGTTAAGATAACTCTGAGTGAAAAGCATGTTGCCATAGTGATGGGTGGTGTCGGGTCCAAGTGGGGCTGTTGAAAGAAGACCACCTGCCAGACAGGCTGGGTTCAGCCCCAGCTCTGCCAGGTATGAGCCTTGTGACCACAGGACCAGGAGACTGTGGCTGAAGTTCTTTTCCACATTTTCAGCATTATAAGAAAGCAGTCCTCCCATGACAAAAGCATGTATCATGAAAGGAAACAGCATGGTTACAAAGCATCAGAGAGCTGAGATGTCCTGTAGATTTGGAATTGTTCTAGCTGTAAATGAATTCATCAATACAAGTATCCACACATGCTCTGTAGTATGTATTTGCAGGACTGGTGAAGTAGAAAGGGAAGTGCTTACGTTGGCTCACACAGCAGAGAACATTTGTTTTAAGGCTGAGCTGCATTACAATAGAGTAGGGTAGAACCAGAAAGTTTTCACTATTAGTAATTTAAATCATGAAAGAGAGGTGTGAACTGAAGTGTCATGGTGTGGAGAAGATGTGTATTCCGTAGCTAGACCACGCACTGGGGAAAGAAAAAACACATGGCATCCGCGCCATCCTGTTGGTCACAGCCCTCACTCTCTTGTCCTTAAAACTCAGTGCGATAGAAAGTTCCATATTTTCCACCCTCACATAAAGTAACTGTAGATCTTCTTGTATATACCTACTCATGTTAATTCAGCTTGCACTCAGATTTGCCATAAAGGTAAGAAATATGTATATAAATATTAACTAAGATAAGTGGAGAATGTTTTTAACACTGTGACTTAAGTGGTAGAATTTATTTCCTTAGGGTATTTTACTGTTTATAATTCTGTCAATTTTTCCTTAGATTACCACAGCTGAAAAATAAACCTGCAGGAGCCAGGACCTTTGGAGAACGTTCCATGAGCAGGTTTCCTGCAAAACCAAATGTGAGTCTCTGCTTCATCCATGAAATGGTTGTGCAACCCTTTTCGCTTTCTTTTACCAAACAACTGTGCCAGTCAAATGAGATGGTGTATTTAAAAAGCAGTTCTGAAAAGACAAAATATTATGTGAAGATCATGTTTTTAAAATATTATCCTATAATTATTTGCAGTATGCACAACACATACTGACAGATGTGGAAATTGAAAAATGAGTTTGATGTGATCTTTGCCCTCTGAGAGTCTTCCCTGTAGACAAGAGGAACCACTGGGGGCATATATGTTTTTCCCAGACCTAAGAACCTTGATGAAGGCTAAATGGGAACTCTGTAATATCTTTGTTATTCCTCGGTAAATCCAGATTTTTCAATTTTTTTTTTTTAAAAATTGGTAAATAAGCTGTGACTCTTGCATGTGATACAATTCCATTGGCGTGTGTTAAGATGAAGTGTACCAGTTCTGGGGAGAAGAACCAGACCCATGATGTCCTTGGCTGTGCGTTAGCCAGGGCTTACATCTACTCCTTTGAAAAAATCAAAATTCCTGTTTGTTTGTTTGTTTGTTTGTTTGTTTAATCTAAAAAACGTATCGATGTATTAAATTTCATCTGCAAAACAGGGAACCTGCTGCCTTTTTTCCAGTTCATCTTTTGTTGTAGGAAGTGCCTCACACTGACGAGTTTCTGGATGATTCAACCGTGTGGGGTGTCCGCTGCAACAAAAGCCTGGCACCCAGCCCCAAGAGCCCCGGAGACTTTAGGTCTGCTGCACAGCTAGCATCTACACCCTTCCATAGGCTTCCCGTGGACTCCATACACCCACTGGAAGATAAAGGTGTGCACTGTACTCTCTGTCTCATCTTCTGCCAACTTCACTTCTACTACTACGATAGTCATCTTCTTGAAAATTCTCATTGGGACATTGGAAAGTCATAAAGAGGAAACTTAAAATCCATTCATTGTAGTATTACATAAGTATAAAGTCCTTATAAAGTCTCTGTGCCTTTTCAAATTCAATAGCTTAGGTTATAAGTAGAACAGAAGAAAAGAAGTATTTAAGGGCAAATGTCCAACCCTTTTGCACAGAAGTTTGTTTCATGTTTTACAGTAAATAAAATAGCCAGGACAGACAGATTAAATTACTTGAATGCTGAACATTTTCTAATTTGATAAGAATAATAACAAGTTTTAATCCTTGATATGTATCTACAAATTTTATTACTTTAGAGATGTAGCAAATACTATATGCAGAAAATCATATTTAAAACTTTTTTTTTTAGTGGTGTGATAAAACTCACAGATAGTCCTATTTTCCCCAAACATAGCACTCTCATATCAAAGATCTTTATACACCTAAAATGAGGCTTAATAAATGACATAGTTATTGAATACAGATAATTATTACCTATTAAATTCCAAACCTGCAAAATAATATAGGCATACCTCATTTTTGGCACAGTGGTAAAGAATCCACCTGCCAATGCAGGAGACTTAGGAAGATGCGGGTTCAATCTCTGGGTGGGAAAGATCCCCTGGAGAAGGACATGGCAACCCACTCCAGTACTCTTGCCTGGAGAATCCCATGGACAGGGGAACCTGGTGGGCTGCACTCCATGAGGTCACAAAGAGTTGGAGACGACTGAACGACTAAGCACTGTACCTCGTTGTATGGCGCTTCACTTGGTTGCATTGTGTAGATACTGGGTTTTTTACAAATTGAAGATTTTTGGCAACTGCGTGTCAAGCAAGCTTTCTGGCGCAATTTTTCCAGCAGTGTTTACTCACTTCATGTCTGACGTTTGGTCATTCTTGCAGTATTTCCACCTTTTCCATTATTGTTAAATTTGTTATGGTGACCTGTGATGGGTAATCTTTGGTGTAACTATTGTAACTCTTTGGGTGCCACAGACCTCGCCCATTGGAGATAGTAAAAATGGATATTGTGTGTATTCTCACTGCTCCAACTGGTTCCCTGTCTTTCTCACTTTCCTCGGACCTCTCTTTTCCTGAAAAAGGAGAATATTGAAATAAGGCCAATTACTAACCTACAGTGGCCTCTAAGTGTTAAAGCGAAGAGAAGAATGTCATGTCTCTCACTTCAAATCAAAAGCTAGAAATGATTTAGCTTAGTGAGGAAGGTACATCAAAGTCCAGTTAGGATGAAAGCCAGGCTTCTTAGCCAGTTAGCCAAGTTATGGATGCAAAGGAAAAGTTTTTGAAGGAAATTAAGTGTTCCTCCAGTGAACACTTAAATGATAAGAAAGCCAAACAGCTTTATCGCCAGTAATGGAGAAAATTTGAGTGGCCTGGAGAGAAGATCAAACCAGCCATAATACCCCTTCAGCCAAAGCTGAACGCAAAGCACGGCCCTAACTCAGTTCTAGGAAGTTAGGCTCTTCTAACATCATAAAAGTTCTATGAAGGCTAAGAGGTGAGGACACTGCAGATGAAAAGTCTGAAGCTAAAAGAGGTTGGTTCATGGGCTTAAGGGAAGAAGGCATCCCTGTATCAGAGGTGCAGAGGGAAGCAGCAAGCGCTGATGTGGAAGATGCAGCGAGTTACACAGATCTAGTTAGGACATTAATGAAAGGGGTTACTCTAAATAACAAATGTTCCCTGTAGACAAAACAGCCTTCTATTGGAAGAAAATGCCGTCTAGGACTTTGACAGCCAGAAAAGTAGAGGTCCAGTTTTTAGGCTTCAAAGGCCAGACAGACTCTCTTATTGGGGGCTAATGCAGCTGATGATTTTAAGTTGAAGTCAGTGTTTATTTGCCATTCCTAAAGTCCTAAGGTTTTTAACAATTATGGTTAGTCTGCTCTGGCTGTGCTCTATAAAAGCTGGATTACACCATATCTGTTTACAACATGGTTTACTGAGTATTTTAAGCCCACTATTGAGAACAACTGCTCAGAAAAATAGATTCCTTCCAGAATAATACTGCTCACTGACAGGGTACCTGGTCACCCAGGAGTTCTGATGGAAACATATACAATGAAATTATTTTCGTGGCTGCTAACACAGCATCCATTCTGCAACCTATGGACCAAGGAGTCCTTTCAACTTACTGTTTAAGAGCAACATTTCATAAGGCCATAGCTGCCATGGATAGTGATTCCTCTGATGGATCTGGGCAGAGTCAACTGAAAACCTCCTGGAAAGGATTCACTCTTGTAGATGCCATTAAAAACATTTGATTCATGAGAAGAGGTCAAAAGATATATCAATACTAACAAGAGTTTGGAAGAAGCTAATCCCAACCTTCATGGATGACTTTGAGGGGTTCTAGACTTGAGGGGCGAAGGCGATGGCACCCCACTCCAGTACTGTTGCCTGGAAAATCCCATGGATGGAGGAGCCTGGTGGGCTGCAATCCATGGCGTCGTGAAGAGTCAGACATAAGTGAATGACTTCACTTTCACTTTTCACTTTCATGCATTGGAGAAAGAAATGGCAACCCACTCCAGTGTTCTTGCCTGGAGAATCCCAGGGTCGGGGGAGCCTGGTGGGCTGCCATCTATGGGGTTGCAAAGAGTCGGACACAACTGAAGTGACTTAGCAGCAGCAGCAGCAGACTTGAGTGGAAGAAATGACTAGATGTGGGACCAGCAAGGAAGCCTGGAGGTGTGACTGAGTTGCTGCCATCTCGTGGTAAAACTTTCATGGGTAAGGAGCCTCTTCTCATGGATGAGCAAAGAAAGCGGTTTCCTAAGACAGGACCTACTCCTGGTGCAGATGCTATAAAGACTAAGTGACAAGAACAGATTTAAAATATCCCATAAACTTAGTAAATAAAGCGGCAGCAAAAGATTGACCTCGAGTTTGAAAGAAATTCTGTCAGTAAAACACTATCAGACAGCATTGCCTGCTGCAGAGAGATCGTTCATGAAAGGAAGTCAATTGATGTAGCAAAGTTCATGGTTGTCTTATTTTAAGAATGGCCACAGCCAACCCAACCTGCAGCAACCACCACCTTGGTTATTCAGCAGCCACCAACATCGAGGCAAACCCTCTACGAGCCAAAAGATCACGACTCACTGAAGGCTCAAGTGATGGTTTGCATTTTTTAGCAATGAAGCCTTTTTTAATTAAGGTGCGCACATTGCTTTTTTAGACATAATGCTGTTGCACACTTAAGACTTCAGTACCGTGTAAACGTAACTCGTGCATGCACAGGGAAACCAAAAAACTTGTGCAATCACTTTATTGTAGTGGAATGGATCCAAATCCATGGCGTCTCAGAGGCACACTTGTGCTGTAGGATCTGGGACCACTAGCCAAATAATCACTGCTGGTGCTTTTTCTGGTTTTTAAGTAGCAGTTGTTTACTGAAGCAGATGCCAAAGAATTCCATTCCCCTGGATGAAAGGATAAAAACTTATTTTAACATGAAGCCTGAGCATACAGGCCTAAACATTTTTAAGCAATAAAAATCCTTTCCTACTGTACTAACCAAATATATTTCTTACCTGAATTTTAAAGGATTTAGTTGAAACTTGGACAGTTGGCAAGTGCTTTCACAGACTTGATACTTTTTTTTTTTTTTTTAATTTAAAACTTGTTTCAATTTGGAGAACTTAATCTGTTTTAAGTCAAGCGTCTTTCATAGTCAGTATTGGCCTTTCTTGGTATATTTGCCACTTTGGTCATATGAAGAGAAGCTCCTGTCCTAGTACTTAAGAGTATTACTAGCACCTGCTCAGTGAGGCAATAGCTAGTCAAGTTTCACCTGGCTCTATATTGTGTTAGCATCACTTGGTAGAAGTAGTCTCTGTACTTCTGCC
>SJYC01143456.1:0-13684 GCA_006408675.1 Madoqua kirkii
AGTTGTTTGTCAGTTGCTTCATTTGCTATTGTTTTCTCCCATTCAGAAGGCTGTCTTTTCACCTTACTTATAGTTTCCTTTGTTGTGCAGAAGCTTTTGATTTTAATTAGGTCCCATTTGTTTATTTTTGCTTTTATTTCCAGTATACTGGGAGGTGGATCATAGAGGATCCTGCTGTGATATATGTCCGAAAGTGTTTTGCCTATGTTCTCCTCAAGGAGTTTTATAGTTTCTGGTCTTACGTTTAGATCTTTAATCCATTTTGAGTTTATTTTTGTGTGTGGTGTTAGAAAGTGGTCTAGTTCCATTCTTTTGCAAGTGGTTGACCAGCTTTTCCAGCACCACCTGTTAAAGAGACTGTCTTTACTCCATTGTATGTTCTTGCCTCCTTTGTCGAAGATAAGGTGTCCATATGTGTGTGGGTTTATCTCAGGGCTTTCTATCTTGTTCCATTGGTCTATATTTCTGTCTTTGTGCCAGTACCATACTGTCTTAATGTTTTAAGCCAGCTTTTCCACTCTCTTTCACTTTCATCAAGAGGCTCTTTAGTTGTCTTCGCTTTCTGCCATAAGGGTGATGTCATCTGCATATCTGAGGTTATTGATATTTCTCCCAGCAATCTTAATTCCAGCTTGTGTTTCATCCATTCTGGCATTTCACATGATGTACTCTGCATATAAGTTAAATAAGCAGGGTGACAGTATACAGCTTTGACGTACTCCTTTCCCAATTTGGAACCAGTCGGTTGTTCCATATTTCTCATTGTTGCTTCTTGACCTGCATACAGATTTCTCAGGAGGCAGGTCAGATGGTCTGCTATTCCCATCTCTTGAAGAATTTTCCAGTTTATTGTGACCCACACAGTCAAAGGCTTTGGTGTAGTCAATAAAGAAATAGATGTTTTTCTGGAACTCCCTTGCTTTTTCGATGACCCAGTGGATTTTGGCAATTTGATCTCTGGTTCCTCTGCCTTTTCTAAATCCGGCTTGAACATCTGGAAATTCTCAGTTCACATCCTGTTGAAGCCTCGCTTGGAGAATTTTGAGCATTACTTTGCTAGCGTGTGAGATGAGTGCAATTGTGTGGTAGTTTGAGCATTCTTTGGCATTGCCTTTCTTTGGGATTGGAATGAAAACTGAGGTTTTCCAGTCCTGTGGCCACTGCTCAGTTTTCCAAATGTGCTGGCATATTGAGTGCAGCACCTTTACAGCATCATCTTTTAGAATTTAAAATAGCTCAACTGGAATTCCATCACCTCCACTAGCTTTGTTCGTCATGATACTTCTTAAGGCTCACTTGACACTGCGCTCCAGGATGTCTGGCTCTAGATGAGTGATCACACCATCATGGTTATCTAGATCATGAAGATCTTTTTTGTGTAGTTCTTCTGTGTATTCTTGGTACGTCTTTTTAATATCTTCTGCTTCTGTTAGGTCCATACCATTTCTGTCCTTTATTGTGTCCATCTCTGCATGAAATGTTCCCTTGCTGTCTCTAATTTTCTTGAAGATATCTTTAGTCTTACTCATTCTGTTGTTTTGCTGTTTCTTTGCATTGATCCCTGAGGAGGGCTTTCTTATCTCTCCTTGCTATTGTTTACAACTCTGCATTCAAATGGATAAATCTTTCCTTTTTTGAAATCAAATTGCTACACAGGGTGCCTGCATTCAAGCCCTAGTCAGGGAACTGGACTCTACATGCCACAACTAAGACTTTGCATGCTGTATCTAAGACTCAGCATAGCCAAATAAATATTAAAAGAAATAGTCTTTTTAAAAAAGATAGTAATATTTTCATTTAGATCTGTTGTCAGCACTTAGGAAACAAAACTATCCCACAGAGATTTAGTACTGCCTTACTCCTAAAATTATCTTGCAGCAACCCCCATACTGCAGCAGCAGTTCATAGCTTGTCATCACTTTTCTATCCCATGCCCCCTTTTGTTTTGGATGAAGTTGCTTTCTTGCAGTCATTTTCCAGAACATGAGCTGGATGTGAATGTCACATTGCCTGCTTTGCAGGTCCAGAAGCCTCCCAACCTCTGGGAATTCTACATTGGGACCCAGCTGATGAAAAGAGTGACACCAAGTGTGCAGCACATGTTCATCAGATTTTATTCAGCCCACATGTTCCAGAATGGCAGTGTGTTAGTAGGAGACCTCTACAGTTATGGCACCTTATTAGTAAGTGTGATGCTTTGATGACACAAGCATGAAGGGACTTGCTTTACACATCCCTTTTTGCACTTGAAGCTTTTATTGGAGTGGTGCATGGGGCAAAGCTCTTGGCTTGAAATACTCATTAATCATGGGCAGCCAACTCAGGACATTCCACTGTCCATTGTTTCTAGAATGCCATTAATCTCTATAAAAATACCCCTGAAAAAGTGATGCCTCAGGCACTAGTCCTCGCTTTTGCCATCAGAATGCTCTGCATGATCCAGCAAGTCCAGACTGTGAAATCATCCACGGAGATATCAAGCCAGACAATTTCATACTCGGAAACAGGCAAGTGTTGCACTTTGAACGGGTACTTCTCTGACCTTCTCCCCCAGCAGCCTTTTATTTTCTGTGCTTACACAGCCTGGTGCTTGTTTGTGTTTAACACAGATTTTTGGAACAAGACAACAAAGATGATGACTTATCTGCTGGCTTGGTCCTGATTGACTTGGGTCAGAGTATAGACATGAGACTTTTTCCGAAAGGAACTGCATTTACAGGAAAGTGTGAAACTTCTGGTTTCCAGTGTATTGAGATGCTTAGTAACAAGCCATGGAACTACCAGGTAGAGAACTAGAGAGATCTGAAAACGTTTCCTGTATTACACTCATTGCAGTCTCAACATGAATTTGGGCATCCAGATAGTTTGAGCTGGTATAGACCTCTTCTCAGAGAAGGCAATGGCACCCCACTCCAGTACTCTTGCCTGGAAAATCCCATGGACAGAGGAGCCTGGTAGGCTACAGTCCATGGGGTCATGAAGAGTCGGACACGACTGAGCAACTTTACTTTCACGTTTCACTTTCATGCGTTGGAGAAGGAAATGGCAACCCACTCCAGTATTCTTGCCTGGAGAATCCCAGGGATGGTGGAGCCTGATAGACTGCCATCTCTGGAGTCACAGAGAGCTGGACACGACTGAAGCGACGCAGCAGCAGCAGCAGTCCTCTTCTAGCCATGGAGATAGACCACACTGCAGAGCTGTTTTCAGTCGTAGGCACGCCACACTTTGCAAGGCTTGGGGTGCAGCTCAGAAACGACAGCTAGCCCCTGGGGAGGAGGGGGGACGTCCACGGGGTTAACACTGCACTGGCTGTGTGACAGTGAACGAGACGGTGGCCCAAGAAGAACGGAACTTCTGAGATGCTCCGTTGGGGGGGTGGGTGATCCGCCATCTGTGGAAGCCTCCAGCAAAGCCTAGACGGCCACTCAGGGCATGTCAGTGTGAGGGCTGACGTGTGGCTTCCAGAATTCTTTAAAACTGAGATCCTGTGACTGTTTCCTATGATTTATTGTAATTGCTGCATAACTTGAACAGACATGATAATTTACTCACATGTAAATTACTATTTTAATCATTGATACACACCCATATTTGCATTTTCTTGTGTTAAAAAACTTTATTTTGTACTAGAGTATAGCCAATTAGTAACATGGTGATAGTTTCAGGTGGACGGCAAAGAGACTCAGCCATACATACACGTGTGGCCTTTCTCCCCCAGACTCCCCTCCCATCAGGCTGCCCCATGACACTGAGTAGAGTTCCCTATGCTGCACAGGAGGTCCCTGTTGATACCCATATTTCTTTTATAGATTGATTACTTTGGAGTTGCTGCAACCATATACTGCATGCTTTTTGGCACTTACATGAAAGTGAAAAATGAAGGGGGCATCTGGAAGCCTGAAGGTCTTTTTAGAAGGTGGGTATTAATGTAGGTGCTACAGTGGATGTTGCCTTCTGTCTGGTGGAAGATGGATCTTTGCCACGAACATCCATGCCTTGGGAAGCAGGGTGACATAGCACAGTCCTGGCCCTCCGCACTGAAAAAGTCAAGCGGTTCTGTTCTCCATAACTTTTGTTCTACAAGGTGTGTGTAGACATTTAACTGAATCTCTAATTTCTTTTAGTTATAATAGAGTCAACATTCCCATTCTTGATGCATTAAGCTGGCTTTAGGTGAGAATGAAGTCAGATGCAAGAGTGGGGTTGCCATGCCTGTTGAAGGCTACGCTTCATCCTTCTTTTACGGCTTTGTCTCATCAGGCTTCCTCACCTGGACATGTGGAATGAATTTTTTCACGTAATGTTGAATATACCCGATTGTCGTCATCTTCCATCTTTGGATTTGTTAAGGCAGAAGCTAAAGAAAGTATTTCAAGAACACTACACCAGCAAGATCAAGACCCTCTGTAATAGGCTAATTGTACTGCTCTTAGAATATAAGCGTTCTCGGAAATAAAATATGGACACTCCCCGGACATCACCTTGTAAATACTTGCCCATTCACTCAGTACCTCGATGTCGACATTTACTATCATTGTAAATGTTTCTTAAAAATAAAAGCCTACAAAGTATATCCATGTGACATAGTTGTTACAGATATTTCCGTAAAATACACAACAGGATAAGGTCCCTGCCTAGCAGCTGATTACACTGCTTTTGGGGTGGATGCGAGCATTTATGAGGACAGTCTGCACAAGGACATGCTCTGAAAGTGCTTAAAACACTGACCTGTTTACTTTAAGCCAGAAAAGAGCCACGTCCGGTTTTTTCACCCAAATTTAAAGGTTTATATTTGCATAAAATAAGCAAAATTTCCCCAGGTATATCCAGCGGACTTCATGTTTTTATGAATAAAATGTGCATGTCCTTTATATATATAACTGTGTGTGTATATATATATGTATAGCTTCCCAAGTGGCACTAGTGGTAAAGAACCCGCCTGCCGATGCAGGAGACCTAAGAGACGGCCTCAAACCCTGGGTCGGGAAGATCCCCTGGAGGAGGGCATGGCAACCCACTCCAGTATTCTTGCCTGGAGAATCCCGTGGACAGAGGAGCCTGGTGGGCTACAGTCCACAGGGTCACACAGAATTGGACACAACTGAAGTGATTAGCATGCATACATGCCCTTTGTCATACCTGTTCTTCATTACTATCCATGGGAAATAATGCAGGGATAAATCTTAAGCATCTGTTTTTCAAAAGTACCATGAAAAAGACTATCCCAGATCTTGAAAATAGTCATATAAACCCCATACATCATTAATTAGCTCTGAAATAACAGCAGCCAACATCATTCATTGACCAGCCCCTGCATTAGAAGGTGAAGTCTCAAGCACTGGACCACCAGGGAAGTCCTGCAAATATGTTTTTATTTTAAAAATAATGTAACCTACATGATTGATCAAACATATCCTCAAATTAGAAGGAAACCAACATTAGATTTACTCACAGTGTTAAAACAACTGAGCACTGATAAAGACATTTGTGGGATTTTTTTCTTTCCTCTTAAAAATGTTTTCAGTGGAAACAAGACTAAAACAGATAAGGGTGCTGTTTTACTAAAGTAAAAGTGTCAGTTAGTCATATCCAACTCAGCAACCACATGGAGCCTGCCAGGCTCCTCTGTCCATGGATTCTCCAGATAAGAATACTGGAGTGGGTTGCCATTCCCTTCAAGGTATTTTCCTGACCCAGGGATGGAAACCAGGTCTGCACTGCAGGCAGATTCTTTACCGTCTGAGCCACCAGGGAAGCCCCCTGTTGTACTAAACTCAAAGCTAAATGAGTCCATCTGTGAAAAACAGCTTGGTGCCTGCTTGTCTTGGGCAGAGAGGACCCTTGGCCTCTGCTTGCAGCCCCTGTCAACATGTCCTGCCTCTGCCAGCCCATTTGCTGTTACTGAATCTTCAGCCCCATCACACCCAAGACACCCTCCGTGTCCTTCACACCAGCAACCTCAATCTGACCAGCATAATCTCAGCACTGCTGACACCCATCTGGTGCCCAATCTGTGCCAAGGACTCCACTCATCACCTGCACAGTCAGCTTTCCTAGCTACAGCCTTGTCCCCAGGGAGGACGGCTCCATCAAAACATCAAAACATCGAAAAGAAGTCATTTTATTAAATACACACTTTAGGAAAGTAGATCGTTTTTGGTGGTCATGGTAGTGATGGGTTTTGGGGGGTTTTTTTCTCCCATTTCATGGTACAAACTGTAGCAGTTATCTTCATTTCATTATAAATTAGTTGTCTGGATCACATATATGCACGGTTTATCTGCACAAGGACAAAAGCTCTGCATCCAAAGGGCAACTGAGGGACTTCCCTTGGTGGTCCAGTGGTTGACCTCACCTCCCAGTGCAGGGGGTGAGGGGTTCGATCCCTGGTCAGGGGGCTGAGATCCCACAGGCCTGGGGGCAAAAAAATCAACACATACAAAACAGAAGTAACACTGTAACAAATACAATAAAGACTTTAAAAATGGTCCTGATCAAAAAAATCTTAAAGGTGGGGGGCAACTGAGATGCATGCCACAGACAGCAGTGTTGGGGACAAAGAAACCTCCAACTCACTGACGGAGACTGGAGTTCCCTGGGGACAGAGCTGGGTCCCATTTACCCCATGTCTCGAGCTGAGCAAGGGCCCAGCTCATCCTAAGTGCCCAGGTATGGGCTGCATTCACCAAGGTTCAGATGTAAGATCTACTTGGGCTTCCCTTGTAGCTCAGTTGGTAAAGAATCTGCCTGCAGTGCAGGAGACCAGGGTTCGTATACATGCCCTTTGTCATACCTGTTCTTCATTACTATCCATGGGAAATAATGCAGGGATAAATCTTAAGCATCTGTTTTTCAAAAGTACCATGAAAAAGACTATCCCAGATCTTGAAAATAGTCATATAAACCCCATACATCATTAATTAGCTCTGAAATAACAGCAGCCAACATCATTCATTGACCAGCCCCTGCATTAGAAGGTGAAGTCTCAAGCACTGGACCACCAGGGAAGTCCTGCAAATATGTTTTTATTTTAAAAATAATGTAACCTACATGATTGATCAAACATATCCTCAAATTAGAAGGAAACCAACATTAGATTTACTCACAGTGTTAAAACAACTGAGCACTGATAAAGACATTTGTGGGATTTTTTTCTTTCCTCTTAAAAATGTTTTCAGTGGAAACAAGACTAAAACAGATAAGGGTGCTGTTTTACTAAAGTAAAAGTGTCAGTTAGTCATATCCAACTCAGCAACCACATGGAGCCTGCCAGGCTCCTCTGTCCATGGATTCTCCAGATAAGAATACTGGAGTGGGTTGCCATTCCCTTCAAGGTATTTTCCTGACCCAGGGATGGAAACCAGGTCTGCACTGCAGGCAGATTCTTTACCGTCTGAGCCACCAGGGAAGCCCCCTGTTGTACTAAACTCAAAGCTAAATGAGTCCATCTGTGAAAAACAGCTGTGGTGCCTGCTTGTCTTGGGCAGAGAGGACCCTTGGCCTCTGCTTGCAGCCCCTGTCAACATGTCCTGCCTCTGCCAGCCCATTTGCTGTTACTGAATCTTCAGCCCCATCACACCCAAGACACCCTCCGTGTCCTTCACACCAGCAACCTCAATCTGACCAGCATAATCTCAGCACTGCTGACACCCATCTGGTGCCCAATCTGTGCCAAGGACTCCACTCATCACCTGCACAGTCAGCTTTCCTAGCTACAGCCTTGTCCCCAGGGAGGACGGCTCCATCAAAACATCAAAACATCGAAAAGAAGTCATTTTATTAAATACACACTTTAGGAAAGTAGATCGTTTTTGGTGGTCATGGTAGTGATGGGTTTTGGGGGGTTTTTTTCTCCCATTTCATGGTACAAACTGTAGCAGTTATCTTCATTTCATTATAAATTAGTTGTCTGGATCACATATATGCACGGTTTATCTGCACAAGGACAAAAGCTCTGCATCCAAAGGGCAACTGAGGGACTTCCCTTGGTGGTCCAGTGGTTGACCTCACCTCCCAGTGCAGGGGGTGAGGGGTTCGATCCCTGGTCAGGGGGCTGAGATCCCACAGGCCTGGGGGCAAAAAAATCAACACATACAAAACAGAAGTAACACTGTAACAAATACAATAAAGACTTTAAAAATGGTCCTGATCAAAAAAATCTTAAAGGTGGGGGGCAACTGAGATGCATGCCACAGACAGCAGTGTTGGGGACAAAGAAACCTCCAACTCACTGACGGAGACTGGAGTTCCCTGGGGACAGAGCTGGGTCCCATTTACCCCATGTCTCGAGCTGAGCAAGGGCCCAGCTCATCCTAAGTGCCCAGGTATGGGCTGCATTCACCAAGGTTCAGATGTAAGATCTACTTGGGCTTCCCTTGTAGCTCAGTTGGTAAAGAATCTGCCTGCAGTGCAGGAGACCAGGGTTCGATCCCTGGTTTGGGAAGATCCCCTGGAAAAGGAAATGGCAACCCACTCCAGTATCCTTGCCTGGAAAATCTAATGGACAGAGGAGCCTGATGGGCTGCAGGCCATGGGATCACAAAGAGTCAGGCACAACTGAGCGACTAACACTGACCTTACACTTGGGTCAAGGTCTTTCCCATTCATTCTCACTCCCTACTGCCACCACCTGCTCCACATTCCCAGTCCCAGCTGAGAACAACGCTGGCTACTCCAGAGACTCAGAGATTCCTGTTACCAGTGCCTTTTCACTTTGGATTATATCTGTGTCTAAGGCAATAGTTCTAAGAGGTACTTTTTCCTAAGATGCATCTGAGAAGCCACAAGTGTGGCCCAGGCATATCAGAGATAAGCGCTCAGAGATGGTTGGGCATCAGCACAATACGCAAACACGCCTGCGATGCTGTTCCTCCTTACCTTCTCCGTCTCTGGTCCCAGGAGTCAGTGTCCTTGGTCCTCCTTCTCCCTCAAATCAATCCATCTGTCCCACTGGTTCTATTCTGAATGGTTCAGGTGAACCCCTTTCTGGATCGGTCCAGCTGCAGGCAGGCTAAGGTCCAGTAACAGTGAACCCACATAAGGCAGCTTACAGAAGACAAAGGTGATTTTGACCTCTCATTAGTCTTGGATGGGCAATCCTGTGCTAATGCTGACCCTGCCATGCTGAACAAGAGGCTTCCAGGATGTTCTGATGGTTGCTATTTCCCAGCAGAGGTGGACATCGTTCCCAGGGGCAAGACCTTCAAGCTGTGGGCCCCAGCTGAGCTCACAGCCCACAGACCAGACACAATCCAGTTGGTTGTGTCTCTTGCCAGGGAGATGAGGAATGACGTGTCCAGCTGGGAGCCCAGGTGCCAACATGTGGGGGTGACTAGCCCCCTAAAAGGCATAAGACAGACCTGGATAAAAGTGGCCACAGCGGCCCCCACTCCTGCCCCGTGTCCCCTGCCTTACACTGTAGGCAGCTGCTGGGGCAGGATGGTGCCCCCCTGGCTGCTGCAAGAAAGTGGTAATCCGATCTAGGCATCTGACCCTGAGACTTGTTTTCCTGCCATGGTGGTGGTGGTTGGGTCGTTAAGTCATGTCTGACTCTTGCCAGTCCATTCCTCCTGTAGGGCTCACACTTGCCAAAAAGAAGTTACGCAATAAAGTTTCCTCCGCTATCAACACTGAGCAGGTGAAAAAATCAAGAGACACAGATGGTATGGAGCAGTTGACAGCAGCGGTGTGCGTCATTTGTGTCTACACTTCAGCAGGAAACAATTACTAGTAAGTGGAAAAAAGCAAGATCTTGAGTTAAACATGATAAATGTCATGACATCCCATTTAGTATAAAATATGCAATGATACAGGGACTTCCCTGGTGGTCTAGTAGCTGAAACTCGCTCCCAATGCAGGGGCCCAGGTTCAATTCCTGGTCAAGGAACTGAGATCCTGTGTACTGCAACTAAGACCAGGCACAGCCTAAGTAAATACATATAAATTCTTAAAAATGAAATATTAATACACATGATAACCATGACTGTAAATGGGTAGATTTACTTCCAGAAAGATAAGCACACACTTGGAAGTTACTCCTGGAAAGGTGGGGGGTCAGATTGTGAGTGGAAGAATGAAAGAGAGGGGCTGAAGGGGAAGGATGGAGGAAGGGATAGTTAGGGGGTTGGGGATGGACATGTGCACACTGCTGTATTTAAAATGGATAACCAGCAAGGACCTGCTGTATAGCACAGGGAACTCTGCTCAACGTTATGTGGCAGCCTGGATGGGAGAGGAGTTTGGGAGAGAATGGATACATGTAAATGTACGGCTGAGTCCCTTCACTGTTCCCTGGAACTATCACAACATTGTTAATCCACTATACCCCAACACAAAATAAAAACTTCATAACATAGAAAAGAGCAACTTTTCATTTTTTGCTATATTTCTGTACTGAATGTTTTACAATGACTGCATCGTTTCTAAATAATTAAAAAAAGAAATGGCCAGCATATTTTCAAATTTAAAAAATATAAGTTGCCATTAAGCACATTTAGCTTAACCTTTACATAATGATAAATGTTAAATATACAAAGAAATAAGAGAGGTCTGGATGGATGGCAGGACTCCACAAATCCCAACAGATGGGTCAGCGAGGCCCCCATCTCCTGGGAATCATGGTGGTAATGGAATTCCAACTACCAACACCAAACACCAGCTTTCTAGGTTTTAACCCAGAAGGTTAAATGCCATCTGGAGCACACAGTCAGCACTCCAAGCACCATCCACACAGTGCACACAGTCTGGGAGGCAGGTGCCACCCGCCCCAGACTTGTGGGTGAGGATGCAGGGCCCAGAAAGTTAGGTGGCATGGTCAGTGGGGAGGCAGGCAGGAAACCAGTCTGGCCTGAGAGTCCCGATCCTGAAGCCTTCACTTTGCACCAGGTCACCCTCAGAACAAGGAAAGGTCCCTCCCAGGCCAGGGTCAGCTGCCACCCTGACATGTGACATGTGACCAAGGCCTCACTGCATTCAGAGGCCTCAGGCAGGAAGCTGTACTGCTCGCCGGCCAATCCCCTTGCTCAGGACAGGGCCAGTGACACAGAAGAACCAGGAGTCCTGCCCTGATGCCTCTAGAAAGGACTGACTTACTCAGTACGCAGCTGTGATCAGCGGCAGGTTCACAGAGACAGAAAGCAGGATGGTGGCCAGTGGGAGCCTGGGGAGAGGGGTGAGGAAGTTACTGCTTCCTGGTACAGAGCTTCCTGAGGGGTGATGAGAAGTTCTGCAGGTCTGTCGTACACTGATACGAATATACTTAAAACTACTGAACTGTACACTTAGAAATGGTTATGGTGGTAAATTTCATGTTGTCTATTTTCCCACAATTAAAAATGTTTTAAATAAAATGAGAAACGTTAGTTGTTCAGTCACGTCTGACTCTTTCTGACTCCATGTGCAGGCTGAATACTGGAGTGGGTTGCCCTGTCCTCCTCCAGGGGATCTTCCCAACCCAGGGATCGAATTCAGGTCTCCTACTTGGCAGGCGATTCTTTACCATCCGAGCCACCAGGGAAGCCCTTTAATGAAATAAATCCTTTAATTTCCCAGAAGGAGTAGGTTGCTGTATTGAAAGATTTGAAACTGGGGAAAATGGCCTCAGGGAGCAACTGACTCAAAATCTTGCTATAATTATAATTTAATTCAAGAAACTTTGCGAGCCTCCCTTGAAAAAGAAGCAATTGTGACAGAATTTGATCTTCATATTCATATTGTTCTTCATTTCGAATAAACACTGCATCTAAAAGCTACCACACTAGGATGTGTTCCTATAGCATATTTTGGTATTTTAAATTCATTCAGTAATACCACAGCACAGTATTCATTTAGTATTCATTTAGCAAAGTATCATATAAAAATAAAGAAAATCTTTTCCATATCCATCAAAAGTACTTACATGTATGAGCAATGCCCTCCACGAACTCCTTATAGATTTTCCTCTCCTTACTCCTACAATCAGCTCTAACCATGACCCCAGTGGGAACACACAGAGCCAACGACTCAGGACAGGCAGGGCAATCCACAATCTTATCAAAACACAGATAGGAGCCCCGGCTGAGAAAGTAACCTCTAGGTAGGAAACACAAACAGTAACGATAGCTTATCTTGGTTTCCAGCCGTGGACGATTCCCAGGCTCAGGATCAGGCACTGTTATCAAAATTGAGCTTCTTGGGTGAGAAGTTCAGAATCTCCTCCAAGGAAGGGTCTTTACCCTCTGGAGCTATTTCAGACTCAAACATCTGCTGCAACAAAGTGTCCACCGTCTTGTACTCTGGGAGGAAGGAGAAAGGACACATGGAACCGGACTGTGGGTGGAGGAGGGGAGCACCCAGCCCCTCAGAGCTGGGCTTTCCTGAAGGAGGACCTCGGAGGCCATCCCACAGAGCTCCCAACCCCTGCAGAGGCTCTGCAGACCAAGGAGAAGGTCCTCCTTGAAGGGGGCAGGAGGCCCACCTCTGGCGTGGCATGCCCGCCCCACTCCTCCCTGCATCTATGCTGTGCTGTGTCTAATTGCACGAGACGGTGTCCCCGCCAAAGCCCCAGCGGAATTCAGTTGCACGAGACGGTGTCCCCGCCAAAGCCCCAGCTGGAATTCAGACATGTTTGCGTTCACTCGATGTTGTCATTTAGTTGCTAAGTATTATCCACTCTGTGTGCCCTCACGGACTGTAGCCCACCAGGCTCCTCTGTCCATGGGATTTCCCAGGCAAGAATACTGGAGCAGGTTGCCATTTTCCTCTCCAGGGGATCTTCCCAACCCAGGGATCAAACCCACATATCTTGCACCAGCAGGCGGCTTCTTCACTGCTGAGCCACCAGGGAAACCGCCTTGGGTTTACTCAGTCAATCCATAATTCACTGCAAGTTAGTAAAGTAATTAAACAGCTGATGTTAATGACCCCATGTCCCAGGCACATTGTGAGGCCCTGGGAATACAGTTCAGTTCAGTGCAGTTCAATCTCTCAGTCGTGTCTGACTCTTTGCAACCCCATGGAATGCAGCACACCAGGCCTCCCTGTCTAACAGCAACTACTAGAGCTTGCTTAAACTCATGTCCATTGAGTAGGTGATGCCATCCAACCATCTCATCCTCTCTCGTTTCCTCCTCCTCTCACCGTCAATCTTTCCCAGCATCAGGGTCTTTTCAAATGAGTCAGTTCTTCACATCAGGTGGCCAAAGTATTGGAGTTTCAACTTCAGCATCAGTTCTTCTAATATTAAGGACTGATTTCCTTTAGGATGGACTGGTTTGATCTCCTTGCAGTGCAAGGGATTCTCAAGAGTCTTCTCTAACACCACAGTTCAAAAGCCTCAGTTCTTCAGCACTCGGCTTTCTTTATAGTCCAACTCTGACATTCATACATGACTACTGGAAAAACCATAGCTTTGACTAGATGGACCTTTGGCAAAGTAATGTCTCTGCATTTCAATAAGCTGTCTAGGTTGGTCATAACTTTCCTTCCAAGAAGTAAGTGTCTTTTCATTTCATGGCTACAGTCACCATCTGCAATGATTTTGGAGGCCCCCAAAGTAAAGTTTCTCATTGTTTCCACTGTTTCCCCATCTATTTGCCATGAACTGATGGGACCAGATGCCATGATCTTAGTTTTCTGAATGTTGAGTTTTAAGCCAGCTTTTTCACTCTCGTCTTTCACTTTCAAGAGGCTCTATAGTTCTTCT
>SJYC01143458.1:0-12257 GCA_006408675.1 Madoqua kirkii
TCTCTCTATGATTATATATTTTTTCTTTTCCCTTATATTTCTTCTGATTTTGCTTTACGTATCTTTGTTTCTTTGCTGTCAAGGTGTCTAACAGTTTATGATCTCTATCTTCTTTGGGAATTGTACTTTTTATCATTAAAAATGTTCACCTTTCATTTAAAATAATTAAATTTAAAAGATAAAATAAAATAGAAAACCAGGGACCCACACATCTAGCACAGGGAACTCTGCTGAATGTCACATGGCAGCCTGGAGGAGAGCAGAGTTTGGGGGAGAATGGACGTGTGCACATGTACGGCTGAGTCCCTCGCCTGTTCACTTGAAACTATCACATTGTTAACTGGTTATACTCCAATACAAGGAAAAAGGTTTTAAAATAAGGTATTTCTCTTTTTCTCTCTCTCTCCAGAGGGGAGGATGGGCAGGTCTTCCCAGACATACAGATTAGAGTTTCCTCACTTTGAATTTCTCATTCTACAATCCAGCCCATCCAGCTGGCCCTCCTCTCGCTGCTTAGTGGGGACTGGGGCTCAGGGAACAGACCCAAGTATTGCTCCGGCTGCAGCTTCTGCCATGAGGAGTGAGCTCTCTTTGCCTTGGGTCACGCCCTGTCACTACCCGCACACAACACACACGCACAGTGACCCGTCAGTCTGTGAGCAGGGCGTCCCAGCCCCTCACCACCTTGATGTAACATGGTGCTGCCGGAACCCCTGCTGCCACCACCTCCTCGTACCTTGGGGAGGAGAGCAGCAGAAAACCCCCACAGCTTTTCACGGTGCCCCGGCCCACCCCAGCATTCTGAAAATCTCTCTTAGAGCCACTCGGAGGCGTTTTTCTCTTGTTCCTATTGCACGTTCTGTCCAGACTGTGCAGGACCAGCAGCGCTGACCAGTTCTTCCTCTCCTCTTCCTCTACCCCTCCTTCAGCCAGAACTAGCGGGTTGGTGGCCATAGCAGCCTTGAGGTACCAAGGCATGGGGCTGGGCTGTCACACCAAGAGTTGTGTGCCCTGGGTGCTGAGATGGGTACAACAGCCAGAAGACATCTCTGGGAAAAAGTTCAGCGATCAAGGGCTTCCCTGGCAGCTCAGTGGTAAAGAATCCATTTGCCAACACGAGGAACACAGGTTTCACCCCTGACCTGGAAGATCCTACAAGCTGCGGAGCAACTACTGAGCCTGTGCTCAGAGCCCATGAGCCATGAGTACCGAAGTCCATGCACCCTAGAGCCTGTGCGCTGCAAAAAGAGAAGCCCACGCCCCACCACGAGAGGAGTGCCCACTTCCTACAACTAGAGAAAAGCCTGAGCAGCAGCGAAGACCCAGCACAGCCAATGAATAAATAAGTGACCGAAGTTATTTAATAAATGAAAACCTGTGATCAAGGGGACTCAGATTTCCACGAGGAACAATGGAACTAGAATCAGAGAGATTGGCAAGCTGGAAGGAAAGCCCTCTGAAGCCCTGAGATGTCGTAACTGCTTTCAAATAGTGGCTGAGTTCCCCCACCCCTAGAAGACAGATCAGGACAGAACTGGAACCAATGAAGAGAGTTAACCAGTGGCACCTTTCCATTCTACCTGTGCAAGGACAGGTGAGGACCAGAGCTGGACAACAAGGAAACTAGCTCGTTTAGGTTCTAACAAGTCCCAGGAGTTGGGCAGATTTCACCAGAGGGTGGATGCAATTCACAAGGATGTTCATCCCAGTGGGGAAGGGTGGGGAGCCCTTCTGACCCAAACCACTTGTGAGGCTATGAGATGTATATGACATACTGATAGGCACGGCTGGCTGACACTGAAGAACACAAGTGTGAAGAGAAGTTAGACGCCTCCCTTCTGGTGTCCTGGGCATCTAGCAAAGGAGATGTGACCCATCCTCAGGGAACTCCAGGGTGGAGCCAGGGAGGAGGGAGGTGCGAGCGGCTGTAGGTCTGAGGGTGGTGGTGGGGGGCAGATCTGGAAAGGTCCACTGGCAGGAGCAAACTCACTTCACAATGAGAATGACGATCACAACGTGGAAGCCGATGAAATACAGCTTTGCTGCCTGGTGTGTCACGAGGGCAAAGCCATCCGCGAGGAGTGCAAAGCTAAGGCACCAAACCTGTGAGGTCGATGTTTAGTTGCTCAGTCGTGCCCCACTCTTCGCGACCCCTGGACTGTAGCCCGCCAGGCTCCTCTGTCCATGGGATTTCCCAGGCAAGAATACTGGAGTGGGTTCCCATTTTCTTCTCCTCCCAGAAGCTGCTCTGAGCATCTCCCACCATGCCTCCTCCTCAGAAAGGATATTGTGCCACTGGTTAACCACGGTGAGCTCCGTCAGCAGGATGAGTGAGGACGCCAGGTTGTTGAAGTTGTTCTTGCAGTACCTGCCTCGGGCAAATGCTGAGTCTTTTAAGGCTGGGTTCCCACACACCAGGGCATCAGGACTGCCAGAACTGGGGTCCAGGAAGAGGACTTTGCCATGGAACACTTCATCCCAATGATGGCAAATGCATAGTAGACCACCTAGGGTGGGCGGTAGGGTCACGGGGTGGCACTCGGGGTAAGGGGAGGCAGGAGGACATGGACAGGGGTGGGCCACGTGACAGCGGCCAGCAGGAAAGGCTGATGCCCTCATTCCAGGAACGGCTGCCCCCTAGCCATGCGTTCCAGCAACATCAGGAAAAAGGGTGGCTGGGGTTTGCCCCCCGAACACTGGGTTGTTCAGGGACAGGAGACACACTGGCTGGACCACACCTTGACCTCTCCCAGAGTTTCCATTTACAAAGTCAAAGTGATGCTGCTAACAAGTCAGGGGATTAAATTGCTATTGTTGTTCACTCCTGTCCGACTCTGTGACCCCACAGGATGCAGCCCACCTGGCTCCTCTGTCCATGGGGATGTCCAGGCAAGCATACTGGAGTGGGTTGCCATTTCCTTCTCCAGGGGGTTTTTCTGACCCAAGGATCTAACTACTGAATTGGCAGGTGGATTCTTTATTGCTGAGCCACCAGGAAAACCTAACCCATTAGATTTCGAATATTTGTCATATTGTGCATATTTGTCATATTGTATAGCAATTTCCCAGTAGAGTTTAAAAAACAATCCAGATACAAGAGCCAGGCACTGGAAGGAGCTTAAATCCCTGAGAACCACCTGGTGCTTAGGGCTAGGAATACCCCCTGGACTGCGGGTGAGAAAAACTGCGACGTGATTAACCGTCGCAGCTGGGGCTGGGGTGCTCATTACAGCAGACAGCGTACCTGAACTGTTTGCAGGCATAAAGGCCTGACGTTCATACACATTTGATATTTTTTAAAATGGCTCCTAGAAACCACTGAACTCATTGATTTCATCTCTCTTTCTTTCCCTCACTTAAAATAAGGCTCAGAGAGAGCTGCTAAGAATGAATCTCTTAGACTTCCCTGGTGGTAGAGTGGCTAAGAATCTGCCTGTCAAAGCAGAGGACACAGTTTGATCCCTGGTCCAGGAAGATTCCATATGCCCTGGGCAACGAAGCCCGTCAGCCACAACTAAGGAGCCCAGGTGCTGCAACTACTGAAGCCCTGGAATCTGCACTCTGCAACAAGAGAAGCCTCCGCAATGAAGAGCCCACCCACTGCAACGGAGAAAGCCCATGCAAAGAACAAAAGCCCAGTGCAGCCAGAAATGAATAAGTCAGTTTTTTAAAACGAACGTCTTACCACTTGCTTCACATGGATCAGAAAGAAAACACTCACCAAGACCAGGCCGCCGAATGTCAGCATTGTGGGGCCAATGTTAATTAAGGTGGTCACGATCACCCAGAACCTGGGGTAAAATGAAGTTTCTGACACAAGGAACAGGGCAGGTAAGGATAAAGCTGACACCATCCTAGCACCTTTGGTTTAATGCTTCTCCCCCCGTCCTGATCTGTTCTCTAAATGCCACTAGCAATCTGCCTTTACAATTTCGTCAATGTCAGTCCATCTACCGAACTGGGTGGGAGGGGCGGCAGGTGGTTAACTTGTATTTCACCTAGAGCAAAGAAAGCCAGTTAAAAAAAAAAACCAAACATGAGAAAGATAATCAGTTTCACCAGTAAGACAAAGGTGGGTATTGAGGCTGAAAACCCATCTAAGCCTGAGACTTCTCTGGTGGACCAGCAATTAAAACTTTACCTTTCAATGAAGGTGGGTGAGGGTTTGATCCCTATTTGGGAAGCTAAGATTCCACGTGCCTTGTGGCCAAAAAAATAAATAAATAAAAAATAAAAAAGAAATAATGTTGTAATAAATTCAAAACAGACTTTAAAGATGGTCCACAACAAAAAACTTAAAAAAAGGAAAAACCATACAGTATCATCTGATTTTTTCCTCCACCTTTTTCTTCATAAAAAATCCAGTCTGTATTAAAGCTTCCTTGGAGACTTAGGTTGAAAGAGTGAGTATTTTGTAGGGTAGCAGGCCAGTCCTGGAATGGAGGCATCCCCCTACACTCCTAGGAAGGAACCTAGCCTATCCAAAACATAGTGGCTTTTCCAGGCTTGGGGAGCAGACTGCTAGCTCTGTGCCCTAGTTCTGTCTCTTTCTAGTCGTGCATCACTGGGGAAACCTCTCACTCTCTCCCAGCTTCAGTGCCATGACCTATGAACTCAGGATCACTAAAGCCCCTACATCAAGCATTGTTGGAAGGATTTAACAAGCTCCAATACTTTGGCCACCTGATGCAAAGAGCTGGCTCATTGGAAAAGACCCTGATGCTAGGAAAGATTAAGGGCAGGAGGAGAAGGGGTGAGAGGATGAGATAGCTGGATGGCATCAACTCAATGGACATGACAGTGAAGGACAGGGGAGCCTAGAGTGCTGCAGTTTATGGGGTCACAAAGAGTCAGACACGGCTTAGGGACTGAACAACAGTAAGACAATGGTTATCACGCTGTTAGCATTAGCTGCCAGCATTAGCTGCCGTCATGACACGCGAGCACAGTTGAGGGACCAGGTCACGGGGATGGAAGTGATGGACTGACTTCCTGCCCTCAGGGAGCTGCCACGGGTCCCCTTCGCAGGCTCCGTGCTACTGCCCACTGCCCCCGCCCACTGCCCCCTGAGAACCCAGGTCCCCTACACAAGTTCCACCCTGGGGACACAGGTGGGCATGTTTCCAGCTCCCAGGCAGGATGGTTTCTGTCAAGCCCCAGAGAGGGGAAACTGTTCAGGTGCAATGGTTCCCCATGGTTTCACCCTTACCTCTGAATGCTACAATGACCCGTAAGAGCCGGAGTATTCTCAAAATCAAGACAATATCCAGTACCTGCTGACTATTGTATTTTCTTGCTGGAAAAAGAACACAGTCAACTCTCATTGTTCTTTCTAAGCCTCCAGCTTGTCCCTTAATTCAACGCCGCCTAAGACTCTGTGGGTCCTGGGGAAATAGGCACTTCACTTCGAGAACAGGGTGATGGCTCCAAGCAATAGGAAGGGAGGACTCTGCAAGCTGATCAGAGCTGAGCTGAGCAGCCCTGCCAGCCCTAGAGCAAAGGCTCATGAGTGCAGGACCAGACTTCAGACCAGCATCAAGAAGTGACTGTGGGTCCCGTGCTATGGAACACATTTCAGCAAGCCCTTCTCCCCCAGCATTCATTTCATAGTCAGGTTAAGCTACTCGGTCTGGAATTTCCTGGTGGTCCAGTGGTTAAGAATCCAACTGCCAATGCAGGGGACATAGTTCAATCCCTGGACTGGGAAGACCCCACGTGCCTCAGGGTGACTAAGCCCATGCCAGAACTCCAGAGCCTGGGCTCTGCAACAAGAAAAGCCACTGCAGCAAGAACCCACAAGCCTGTGCACTGCAACTAGGAAAGGCCACATGCAGCAACGAAGATTCAGCACAGCCAGAAATGTAAACAAACAAACATTTGAAAAAAAAGGGAACGTGCTTTATCTGTAAATAATCCTCTCTGCCTCTACAGGAAGGAGTGTGCAGGTGCTGAGGGCACATGTGCGGAAGCCGGAGGAGGGTAGAAGGAGGACAGTGGGCAGAGGCTGACACCACAGCTGGGTCCAGGGCCAGGGGCCAGAATGGGCAGAAGGTCAAGGGTGAGCCCTGAGATCAAGGGCAGTTTTAGAGAAATAACCAGGTGAGTGTTTGGTATGATGATGCCTGCACATGAATCTCTACATAAAGAAGCTGAGCACCAAAGACTTGATGCTTTTGAACTGTAGTGTTGGAGAAGACTATTGAGAGTCCCTTGGACAGCAAGGAGATCCAACCAGTCCATCCTAAAGGAAATAAACCCTGAATATTCATTAGAAGGACTGATGCTGAAGCTGAAGCGCCAATACTTTGGCCACCTGATGTGAAGAACTGACTCACTGGAAAAGACCCTGATGCTGGGAAAGTCTGAAGGCAGGAGGAAAAGGGAACGACAGGATGAGATGGTTGGATGGCATCACTGACTTGATGGATGTGAGTCTGAGCAAACTCTGGGAAATGAGGAAGGATAGGGAAGCCTGGCATGCTGTGGTCCATGGGGCCACAAAGAGTTGGACACAAATGAGCGGCTGAACAGCAAAAACCATACAGCTAAACACAGACAAAGCTACCATCCCTCTCCAGAACATGGAACATTCTTACTGACTCTCTCTCATCCCCTCTGCATTGCTCCAAACACCCCAAGAGTGCACCATGGATGTTCTACAAAGATTACTGACTGAACACATGATCCAGGAAGCAGAGAAGCTGGGAGTGGGTGATGACACCGACCTTGAATGGTGGTGTTGGCCACAGTGGCCAGCAGGGCTGCGATGATGATCAGTGTATCAAACCTAACAGTGAAGAAGCAACATCAGTAAGGAATCAAGGGAAAGGTCTGTCAAGCTCAGGATACAGTGAATCCTAAGAAAATGCTAAATCTAATCTCCTAGGGAAAGCCAAGATCCAGCCATCAGACTCATTTCCATGATTTTTAGGACAGCAGATACAAAGAAAGAAACACTGTGTTTGATCACTGACTGGCTGCACCAATGAACCATTCCAGGAAATCTGTAGAAATCAACTAATTCATATCACTCTGCCTTCCAACATAGCTACATACTTGCAAGAACACTGACACATTTTCAGAATACACAGTATAATTTTTCTTGGCATTAATTTTACTAAATGCATTGCAACTTACTTTTTTTTTTTCTTTTTGTGTTTTGGCTACACTGAGCAACGTGTGGGATCCTAGTTCCCTGACTGGAATCAAACCCACATCCCCTGCATCAGAAGCATGGAGTCTTAACCACTGGACCACCAGGGAGGTTCTGCAACTTTCTAATTAAAGATGAAATTCATCATGACATTTACTTTTCTTTCCAACAAAGGTGCCATGGTCCTGACAACACTGGTCGGGTCCCTCCTGTTGGGCCACACAAGAACTCTAGTGAGCTTCTTGGCACTGAAAGCGGTGACCACAGAGATCCAACTTTCCAAACTGTGTCCTCCTAAAGGTGGTGTTCCGTGATGCCTGACACTCAGCGGCACCCAAGATGGTGTGCAGCATGCGGGCGATGGTTTGAGGCCGAGAGGTACACAGCCTGGAGGACAGAAGGTCACAGAGACACATCCAGCCCAGGAAAGAGCTCGCTAAGGTCCTCATCATCCAGCCACGCAGGCCATGTTTTCTGATAATAAGACTAGATGAGCGTGGGGCCTGGTAGTTCTGGAGGGAACTGTCTCACTGGGTGTGTGTCCTAAGATTCCTTTTCAAATTCAAGATGTGATTCTAATTTTAGCCAGTCATTCAAACTGACATTACAAATCACAGCTCTGACAACCAGATGTTCCCATGTCCTCAAGACTTCATTATAAGAAGCCTGGGGACTTCCCAGAAGTCCAGTGGTTAAGATGCCACACTTTCACTGTAGGGGGCGCAGGTTCAATTCCTGGGAGGACCAAGAACCAAGATCTCTCATGCTCTGCAGCATGGTCAAGAAAAACCAAACAAGGCTAATGAGCAAAAAGCAACAAAAAAGAAACCTCAAAATTAGGCAGACAGAGCTGTGTTCCCACAGTGTGACAGGAAGCCTTGTCTTCACCCATGGTCCCCCGGCCACCCACAAAAAAACAGACTCACCAGTTCCAGAATTGCTTCCTTCCAAAATAAGCCCTGGGTTCATACGTGTACAATTTCAGGAGAATCTCAATGATATACAGAGAAAGGAAAAGCCATTCTGCGTAGGAAATTAAGGAGTCTTTCTCATCCAAAGCAATGAATATGGCATTTATTAGAATGATGACATCGTAAACCCAGACAAAAATCCTGGCAGGAGGGAAAAAAGGAAGAGATTCTGTCATATATTGCAGTTTAAAAAGAAAAAAGCAGTTTTAGAGCCCTCCAGGAACAGATGTGCTTCCTGTCAATGTGATGAATGTGATATACTCACCACCTCCCACTCCACCAACACACACACACACACACATTTACCCCTCACGGAAAGAAAGGTTCCAGCATGGTCAGGGCCCTGAAATTCACCTGCCTCCCAGGCTTTCCTGCCAAGGAGAAAGTGAAGATAGCAAGGGAGCAGGATGAAGGCCTAGTGTTCCCAAGTTCGCCTTTCCGGCACAGCGGCTGGGTCAGAGGAAAGGTTCAGTAGAATCAGGGGGCAAGGAGAAGGTTTAGGAACCACTGTATCTCCAATGCGTGTCCCTGGAAAACTAGAATCTTTTGCTAAGAAAGCTCCTGAAAACTTTTTTTTTTAACCAAATTCTTTTTTATTTTTCTGAACAGTTTAAGATTATTTTAACAACATTTTCTATTTAACACAGTACATCCAACTACTATCTGCTTAACATGCAATGATCATAAAAATTATAAGCTAGATATTTGGCATCCTTTTTTGGTATGAAGTCTTTGAAATCCAGTGTGTGTGTGTGTGTGTATGTGTGTGTGTGTGTGTGTGTGTGTGTATGTGTGTCTTTTTGTGTATCTTTTTTAAAAATTGGGATATAATCGCTTTACACACACACAAGACTTCCAGGGAGTCAACATGTCCTATTTTCTCACCAAGTCAGGGGTGAAAAGGGAGGAAAAAATGTGCTATTTGGGCTCAGGATCAACTTTTCAATGCCAGAGCGGGTTGCCCCAAGCAGGCATCTTTGTGCTGTGCTCCTGGGTGAATCCTGGATGTGGCTGCAAGAAGATAGAGTCCTAGCCCATTGTTCTTGGGAAGCTTCAGACTCTAGGGGCCAGCCTTGGATGCCATGTGTAGACACACAAACATCCATCATGCAAAACACATCTGTAGCTCAATGTTGAGATATGGAAGAGAGGGTTTTGGTTAATATAGAATATGGGCAATGAAAGGCTGGGCTACTTTCAAGGACTTCTGAACCATTTACTTTCTATAAAAAAAAAATATTTATTTGCAACAGGTCTTAGCTGTGGCACGTGGGACTTTAGATCTTTGTTGCAGCATTTGGGATCTTTAGTCATGGCATGTGGGATCTAGTTCCCACCAGGGACAGAACTTGGGTCCCTTGCACTGTGAGTGTGGAGTCTTAACCACTGGACCACCAGGGGTGTCCCATCATTCACTTTTATAAGACAATAAATTCAAAGATGGCAAGAGGGGGAATCTCTGCTGACAGGAGTATTCCAGACAACACGTAGTAAAAATAAGGTCTCCAGCCAGGATAGAGGACTCTTGCTGGAGTCCAGCGTGTTGTTCAGTCACGTCTGACTCTTTGCAGCCCCATGAACTGCAGCACTGCAGGCTTCCCTGTGCTTCACCATCTCCCGGAGTTTAGTCAAACTCACGTCCACTGTATCAATGATGCTATCCAACCATCGGTCTCCCCCCATTCTCCTCCTGCCCTCAGTCTTTCCCAGCATCAGGGTCTTTTCCAATCAGTCGCTTTTCACCAAGTCCATCTACTTAAGAATAAAAGATTCAACTGACATTCTTAACAGTCATTCCAGTGATGCTAACTACATCTTCCTACCACATACTTTACAGAGTCAAAATACACTTGCCATCAACTTCCTAATGACTCTGATAGAGCTGGAACTTTTGGAAATCAGACAGTGATGCGCTTCACTGACTCAGAAAGCACAGCCAGTCTGTGGCTCTTGAGCATTAAAAAAAAAAAAAAATCGAAGAAGGAAGCGTAATCTAAAAGCCTGGCCTCTGGCTAAGGTTAAACACAGCTTGTCCAAAACCCTTTCCATGCCTCCCTGAAAAACAAACACAGCGAGCAGGGGGTGACTTAGCTTCAATGGTGAAATGTGTTCAGTCCAAACAGCACTAACTGATTCCACTACTTTGAAAGCAACTTGAGAGAAAACTGGCTCCATCTCACTTGCCTGTGTTGAACCATCTTCTGGACCAAGAGGCTTGTGGACGACTGGTATACCCAAGGCATCCATGTTTCCAGTGGGTGTTTCTTGATGTTGATGGCAACCACCTGGATATTAAGGAGGTCAGCCAAGTGTAGAAAGTTCATTTTGTCTGCAATGAAAAGACAACCCCCCAATACGGGGCCGCTGTGACACTAAGGTCCAAAGAGTGACACCAAGACAGCACTCTTGGATCTGCACTTCACAGATGAAGACCTGGAACCTCAAAGGCCAAGGCCAAGGGGCCAAGGGGCCAACGAGTGGCCCCGCCTCCTGCCTGTCCTCACACAGACCCTGAGTGAGCCTAAAGCAGCCAGACCAAGCATGTGCTTTGCTGGTTTACAGGCGCCACTGCCTCCCTCCCTGCCTCCCATCTCATTTTCCTCCTCAGTGAAGACAGTCACTGCCTCCCACATCTGCCTGACCTGCATTTCCAGCCTCAATCCCATGCCCCATCCCAGCCTCAAAACCTCCAAGGTAGGTATAACCCTTACCCTTCAACCCCTAGCCTTTTCCCGGCCCACTCTCCTCTCTGCCCCTTCTCAGGGACTCACTCAAACCCACAGCCTCCACAACACAGTGGAGCATCATCCCAGGCCACAGCACAGTGATCACTTTCTTTTTAAGAATAGTTGGGTAATTAATGCTTGGCTGCACTGGGTCTTCGCTGCTGGGCAGGCTTTCTCTAGCTGTGGCGAGCAGGCGCCGCTCTCCACTTGCAGTGCGCAGGCTTCTCGCTGCAGTGGCTTCTCTTGTTGCAGAGTATGGGTTCCAGAGCACGGGCTTGTAGTTGCGGCACACGGGCTTAGGTACCCCTTGGTGTGGATCTTGGAATCTCCCCAGACCAGGAACAGAACCTGTGTCCCCGCAACGTCAGGTGGATTCGTAACCACTGGACCACCAGGGAAGTCCACAGTGATCACTTTCCTGACTAGCCTGGACCCACCCAGCTGCTGAGCCAATGCTCTCAAGACCTGCTGAATGCCCAGGGCCAGCAGACTACTCTACATCACCCCATGCACCTCTCCCCCATCAGGCACATGAGGTACTGACCAAGAGTCCACTGGGTTGCATGACCAGGAATCCACTGTTTATGTACCAACCTCCTGTTACATACAACTTAAAGAAACATCACATCGCTGGGTGAAATCAGATTGTACACAGAGTGTTGCTGCTTCTTTGAAAACCAAGTTGAAGGCTTTGTTAAGCTTTAAAGAAAGTTATAAACTGCAGGTACAGATTCAGGTATAGCTAAGATAGTTGTTAAAGAGTGGGGTGGATTTTTTATTTTTTTAAAGAACTATTTTAAAAAATATTTATTTGGCTGTGCTGGGTCTTAACTGCAGGATCTTTTATCTTTGTTGTAGCATGTGGGACCTTTACTTATGGCATGCAAGCTCTTAGTTGCGACATATGGGATCTAGTTGCCTGACCAGGGATGGAATCCAGGCCCCCAGCCTTGGGAGCACACATTCTTAGCCACTGGAACACCAGGGAAGTTTGGGGATAGAGGTTTTAAATTCTAGAATGCTTCTCAGTTAGAGGCCTAGATGATGGCCAGGTCCTCAAGTTTTCAGAAGTAAACAACCAGTCATGGTTCTACAGATGTCACCATAATGATTAATTTGAGAAAGATGATCAACAGACACCCAGGCAAAGAGAAAGCCCCAGCCATGTTCAAAGTGTGGCCTCATCCGAGTGAGGAGCCCGAGTTAGAAAGAACACCGAGTGATATTCAACAGTCATGTTGCTTATATTCTCTAGGAGTGCCTCAGTAAAGAAGCTGCCTGCATGCAGAAGATCCAGGTTCAATCCCTGGGTTGGGAAGACCCCCTGGAGAAGGAAATGGCAACCCATTTCAGTGTTCTTGCCTGGAGAATCCCATGGACAGAGGAGCCTGGCAGGTGATAGTCCAT
>SJYC01143459.1:0-26875 GCA_006408675.1 Madoqua kirkii
TTTCTCTAGCTGTGGCGAGCAGGCGCCGCTCTCCACTTGCAGTGCGCAGGCTTCTCGCTGCAGTGGCTTCTCTTGTTGCAGAGTATGGGTTCCAGAGCACGGGCTTGTAGTTGCGGCACACGGGCTTAGGTACCCCTTGGTGTGGATCTTGGAATCTCCCCAGACCAGGAACAGAACCTGTGTCCCCTGCAACGTCAGGTGGATTCGTAACCACTGGACCACCAGGGAAGTCCACAGTGATCACTTTCCTGACTAGCCTGGACCCACCCAGCTGCTGAGCCAATGCTCTCAAGACCTGCTGAATGCCCAGGGCCAGCAGACTACTCTACATCACCCCATGCACCTCTCCCCCATCAGGCACATGAGGTACTGACCAAGAGTCCACTGGGTTGCATGACCAGGAATCCACTGTTTATGTACCAACCTCCTGTTACATACAACTTAAAGAAACATCACATCGCTGGGTGAAATCAGATTGTACACAGAGTGTTGCTGCTTCTTTGAAAACCAAGTTGAAGGCTTTGTTAAGCTTTAAAGAAAGTTATAAACTGCAGGTACAGATTCAGGTATAGCTAAGATAGTTGTTAAAGAGTGGGGTGGATTTTTTATTTTTTTAAAGAACTATTTTAAAAAATATTTATTTGGCTGTGCTGGGTCTTAACTGCAGGATCTTTTATCTTTGTTGTAGCATGTGGGACCTTTACTTATGGCATGCAAGCTCTTAGTTGCGACATATGGGATCTAGTTGCCTGACCAGGGATGGAATCCAGGCCCCCAGCCTTGGGAGCACACATTCTTAGCCACTGGAACACCAGGGAAGTTTGGGGATAGAGGTTTTAAATTCTAGAATGCTTCTCAGTTAGAGGCCTAGATGATGGCCAGGTCCTCAAGTTTTCAGAAGTAAACAACCAGTCATGGTTCTACAGATGTCACCATAATGATTAATTTGAGAAAGATGATCAACAGACACCCAGGCAAAGAGAAAGCCCCAGCCATGTTCAAAGTGTGGCCTCATCCGAGTGAGGAGCCCGAGTTAGAAAGAACACCGAGTGATATTCAACAGTCATGTTGCTTATATTCTCTAGGAGTGCCTCAGTAAAGAAGCTGCCTGCATGCAGAAGATCCAGGTTCAATCCCTGGGTTGGGAAGACCCCCTGGAGAAGGAAATGGCAACCCATTTCAGTGTTCTTGCCTGGAGAATCCCATGGACAGAGGAGCCTGGCAGGTGATAGTCCATAGAGTTGCAAAGAATCAGACATGACTAAGAGATTAACACTACACACTCAATGATCCTAAGAACATCAAGGTGGATGCAAGCATTCTTAGATATCTTAGGATATCTAAGAATATCTTACTCTTAGATTAGATTCTGGGTCTTTAGAGTTAGAACCAAAACACATATATTTGTCTTAATAGCCAAAGGCATGTAGTACCCAGTCAGGGGGAAGGGCAGCCTAGGAAAATTAGTTGATGTGATAACTTGAGTTCAGAGACTTGGGCTATGTGAGCTCCACCATCAGAGGGCAGGGAGACACTGACATGACAACCTAAGAATCCAGCCAAGGGACTTCCCTGGTGGCTCAGTGGCTAAGGCTCTGAGGTCCCAATGCAGGGCCCTGAGGTTCAGTCTCTGGTGAGGGAGCTCAATGCCACATACTGCAACTATGAGTTCGAAGGCCACAACTAAAGATTCCATGTACTGCAACTAAGACTTGACAAGTCAAATAAATAAAACTCTGTGTGTGTGTGTGTGTGTGTGTGTGTGTGTATGTGCCGGAAGCCAGCACGGGCCATCCCACTCATGACAAGGTCATGTGGAAGAGAACTGTTAAGCAAGGCTTCAGGACTTGGGGGGCTCCCTGGACCAGCTCGAGCATCTACCTCAAAAACAGAATCTGTCTGTCCTACTATTTTGTGCCTTTCACCAACTCTCCTGACATTAACAGGGGGCTATCCCTGATCACCTTTCTCTGGAGAAAATCAACATTAGGGCTCTAGCTAATAAGTCTCCTGGACATGAGAGGAATATTTTCAAATCAAATGCCCTCTGTTAGCATTCTAGCTTGCTTGGCAGGCTTATTCAGACTCTTACAGCTACACATATGATTGTTCACAGCCTCCCAACTGTGAGAAGCATGGGAAGCCTAAAACATTGAGGTTTTCAAAGGGTTAAAAGTTATTAGAGTAGTGCTGGTGTAGGATTTCATTATTGGGCAAATGCTTGATGCTAAGTTCCCATATCTTTTATCCACTGTGCACCTGGAAGTGCATTAGTTAACATAGTTGGAATGTAAGAAAAACAAGTATAGCCTTGAATTTAACCGCATCAGATCTTTGAGCTAATTGGTTCTTTCTTGTAACTCACTGCACCTTTACTCTGTGAAAAATGTAACTCTGTTTAGCATTTTCTGAGGCTGACATAGATTAGAAATATAAAGAAAAAACACTTAAATGGAAAATAAGTTTTCTGGTTGAGCAGCCTTTATCAAGAAGGTCATAAAATGTTCATAGGCCTCCAAGGCCAGAAGATAATGTACACAACATCATTTGTGGGAAAGGTATGCAGAAAAAATCCTGGTCTCAATAAGGGCAAAACTGCTGGAATGTTTGGGCTGACTCTGTATGACCTTGCATCTTTCATTTCCCTCTATATATAAGGCAAGGTATAAAAGTACCTTTTGAAAAATAAAGTAATTGGGCCTCACTCATTGAAGAAGCTTGGTCACCCTGTGGTTTGTTTTTGTTTTTTTTTTTTTCTATCTTTCTTTCTCTCTTACTCTCTTTTTCAGGCTGATCCCTTGGAGCATAGAGGCTCCCTGCATTCTTTTCTGCCCAGGTTTCTAAGACCTGAACGGGAAGACATTCTGTGTCTTCACTCCCTTGGGAGACCAGGAGGGCACCCGTGGCCTCCATGAACAGGGCAAACTCCTTGTCTCAGAGTTTTATTGGCTTTCTATGTAGACCAAGGAATACCAGCCTCTTTCTCGCCTCTATTCCTCTCTCATTCATTCATTCATTTGCCAACACTGTTTCTCCTTCGGGTTTCAATGGATCCTGTGGGGGCTGGACCCCAGCATGTGTGTGTACAGAATCCAGCCAAAACCTCAGTTGTCAAATAACCTCAACCAACAGGGACTCTATCAGTATCACTGGGCTCACATCTTTTCATCCAGGAGATTCTGTAGAACAAGAAAAGACAGGACTTCCCTGGTGGTCCACGGGGCTAAGACTCCATGCTCCCAATGCAGGGGGCCAGGGTTCGATCCCAGGTCAGGAAACTAGATCCCATGCGCTGCAACTAAAGATTCCACATGCTGCATCTATGACCCAGCAGAGCCAAATAAATAAATAAACATTAAAAAAATAAAAGGACAAGAAAGGACAAAGAGAATCCAAATTACGGTAATTTTGTGTCAAGAAATTTGTGCCCATCTGGTACTATATGTTGGAGATTAGGGGTCAACAAATTCTTTTCTGCAAAGAGTAAATATGTTAAGTTTTGTGGACCAATTGATCCCCATTTCAGCTTTTCAATTCTGCCACTTCAGCATGAAAGCAGCCATAAGCAAAACACAGAGGAATGAGCCTGGCTGTGTTCTAGTAAAGTGCATTTATAAAACAGGCAGCGACCATATACAGCCTGTGGATCACAGTCTACCAACTCTAGTTGTGTGTCTATTCTCTACACTCTCTGTTAACAATTCTATTCAGCTCTTTTCTTTCCACATCTATAAGTTTCACCTTTCTCAGTTTAACACCAGATTTAAGTCTAACACTTTTGGCACTAATGGAATTCCAGCCTTTAACCTTGGAAACTACACATGATCTATAGTTATAGATCAAGGGAGAAAGCGAGCAGTCCTCACAGAGCTACTGGTCTCCCTGCTTGTACTGAGTGGAGACTACAGTGACGTTTGAAATTCTGTTTGTCTTTCTGTTATTTAAACTGTCCTTGAAAGTGTTGCTTAGGGACTTCCCTGGTGGTCCAGTGGTTAAGACTTCACCTTTTAATGCAGGAAGTTGGGGTTCCATCCCTGGAGGTGACCTAAGATCCCACATGCCTTGAGCCAAAACATCAAACAGAAGCAATATTATAACAAGCTCTATGAAGACTTAGAAAAAGGATCCATATCAAAATAATCTTTAAAAATTTTTAAAAAAGAAAGTATTGGTTAACCAAAGGAGTCTTTGCACACCCTCAGAAATAACTGCTATCTCCCCTAAAAGATAACCTACGCTCCCTAGAAGTTAACAAATCTAATTGGCTGTCTTCCTTAAGGACATGTTTGCCCCGGTAACAGTATTTAAATTGACATCCCTGTTTTGTGAAAGGCAAAATACTGGGGAAGTCTGCTGAGTTCATGGGCACCTTCTTGCCACTTCCATGGAGTGCTCATAAAATCTGTGACTCGAACAGACTCCTTTTTTCAAACTAGATGAGTCCTGGTCCCATTTAATTTACAAATAGGATCATGACTCAGGTGGCAAAACTGAGCAGGGCTTCCTGGGCATATATCTGGAGAAAAACGTGATCCAAAAGGATACCTGCCTCCCAGTGCTCATTGCAGCATTGTTTACAACAGCTAAGATGTGGAAACAACCTAAATGTTCATGGACAGAAGAATGGATAAAGATGATGTGGTGCATGTATACAATGGATTACTTGGCTACTGCTGCTGCCGCCGCCAAGTTGCTTCAGCCGTGTCCGAATCTGTGTGACCCCACAGACAGCAGCCCACCAGGCTCCCCCATCCCTGGGATTCTCCAGGCAAGAACACTGGAATGGGTTGCCATTTCCTTCTCCAATGCATAAAAGTGAAAAGTGAAAGTGAAGTCGCTCAGTTGTGTCTACTCTTCGAGACCCCATGGACTGCAGCCCACCAGGTTCCTCCATCCATGGGATTTTCCAGGCAAGAGTGCTAGAGTGAGTTGCCACTGCTTTCGCCATTAAGAAGAATTAAATAATGTCATCTGCAGCAATATGGGTGGATGGACCTAGAGACTGTCATACTGAATGAAGTCAGACAGAGAGGGAGAAATATTATATGGTACCCCTTATCTGTGGAATCTAAAGAGAAATGATACAAATCAACTTATAAAACAGAGACTCACAGACTTACAGAACAAACGTTGCTGGAGGGAAGATGGGGGGAAGGGATCGTTAGGGAGTTTGGGATAGACATGTACACATTGCTATAATTAAAATGCATAGCGAATAAGGACAGGAACTCTGCTTGATGTTATGTGGCAACCTGGATGGGAGGGGAGTTTGGAGGAGAATGGATACATGTATATGGATGGCTGAGTCCCTTTGCTGTCCACTTGAAACTGTCACAACATGGTTAATCAGTTATACCCCAATACAAAATAAAAAGTTTAAAAACAAAAAACTGAGCAGGGCTCAGAGCCGAAGACCAAGGCCTGCTGACTCCGGCCATGAACCAACCAATGGCAGCCAAGGGCATGGGTATGTATATCTCATGGGCATCTGCCGACCTCCTTTGCCCCCTCTCACCTGCTCAGAAGCCATACAATGTCCTTTGCTGAATGTCCCCAGGGCATCAGAAAGTCAGGGCACAGCCTGGGTGGAGTCTGGCTGTCATCATGCTGCAGCTTTGCAGCCTCAGACCAGGTGGACTCACATCATGTGAGGGGGAAAGCCGCGGATGAAGCAGAACCACAGCGGTGCTGTGCTTTGAGTAAATGTTCAAGTTTGAGGGTTTGATAATCTACGGCTATAAATCCAACACAAGCTTTTGAAGATTAGCAGTGCTAGGGCGTGGGGGATGGGAAACCAGGAATAGAAGAAAGGTCTAGAAAAGGCAACAGCCTAAGGGCGGAACCAGCCAAACAGGAGTTATGGGCTGATCTGTGTCCCTTGAGATTTAATATGCTGAATGCTTAGCTCCCAGCACCTCCGAGTGTGCCTGTATTTTGGAGATGTAGCCTCTGAAGAGGTAATTAGGCAAAAGGAGGTCATCAGGGTGGGCCCTGATCTCATATGACTGGTGCCCTTGATAAGAAGAGGAGGGACTTCCCTGGCAGTCCAGTGGTTGAGAATCTACCTGGCAATGCAGATGATGCAGGTTCGATCCCAGGTCGGGGAACTAAGATCCCACATGCAGCACAGTGTGGACAAAAAAACTTAAAAAAAAAAAAAAAAATCCACCCACGAGGGAAAATTTAATAATGAAAAATTGGGACTTGAATTTTACATGTGTTTTTAATTCCACCTTTCTAGTCATTCATCTTTGCTGTATTTTACCCAAGTATACAGATCCATGGCAGAAATTTTAAAAGAAATTAATTAGAAATTTAAAAATTAAAAAGAAATTTAAAAGCTTCATGCACTTTCCAAAGAACTTGGAAAGTTTAGCCCTCCAGGGTTACCCAGCCGCTCTCCCCCATCATTAGCAGAACCTTAAGTCTGGCATGAGGACCCACAGTGTATCACTGCCAATCCCTAACAGGGCCACTAAAGCAGACTCTTCAGGGTCTGAGAAGCCTGGCTTCTGAGCCATCAAGTTGGGTGGGTGAAGGCACATATCCGTGGCTCAGTGAAGATACCTGTCAAACCCTGCTGACCTTGCCTCCAGGATCCAAAACCCTCAATGGAGGATGCTGGCACTCCCCGTTCAACAGTGTCTTGCCACACAGTTCCCTCTTTTCCCTGGACACTCTCATAAGGTTTCAGAGGATCACGGCCACTGTCTCCTTCTCAAACAGGCAATTAGTCCTAATAAAGCCCTGGCTCTGCTGGACTGGTTTGAGACTCCTTGTCTCATGAAAATTTACATCCTCTCAGACTTACCACTCCATTTGGATGCATCTCCCTCTAGACTCTTCTTGAAACTGGTAAACTGAAGTCGGGGTGTATTGCAGTCATCGTATATCTTTCCCCATTGCTACCTCATCTTTATGGTCATTTTTAAAAGCATCTTTTAAAATGTATTTATTTATGTGACCACACTGCATGGCATGTGGGATGTTAGTTCCCCAACCAGGGATCAAACCCATGGTCCTTGCCTTGGAAGCGTGGAGTCATAGCCACTGGCCCACCACGGAAGTCCCTTCATGATCATTTTTGATGTCACCAACATTTCCTGTTAAGCAACCCTTAGAATTTGGGGCAGTTTAGAATAATGATAAAAGGCAGGGGCCTTGGGGTCTGATAGCCTGTACCACACTGCAGCTGTGTGGCCCTGGACAAATGACTTGACCTCTCTGAGTCTCAGTTCCCATACTGATAAAAAAGGATAACAAGACCCCTAACTCAGTGAGTTTGGGGAAGATCACATACAACAATCACAACAGTGGCACACACACGGCATGCACGCTTACTCAAGCGTTACTTATAATTGCTATCAGCCACTTATACATGAATATGGAGGTTACTTTCAACTTTTCACTTGGAAATGCTAAATGCACTTCAGGCATTTACTTACACAGCCATTTTCCATGTTCTAGATGTGCTCCTTAAAGCAGGATCCCGGACAGGGAATGACCGTGTTACAAGGTAAAGGGTGTCTGGAAGGCTCATCACGTGCTGACAACATGCACCCTGGTCAGAACACAGCTGCTGCTGCCGCCAAGTCACTTCAGTCCTGTCCCACTCTGTGCAACCCTATAGACAGCGGCCGGCCAGGCTCCCCTGTCCTTGTGATTCTCCAGGCAAGAACACTGGAGTGGGTTGCCATTTCCTTCTCCAATACATGAAAGTGAAAAGGGAAAGTGAAGTCGCTCAGTCACAGCTCAGGACCCTAATTCCACTGTAACACTGCCAACCAATACACATCTCTATTTGCAAACATGAGAAAATGAGGGACTTCTCTGGTGGCCCAGTGGTTAGGAGCTTGCCTTTCACTGCAGGGGTTGAGGGTTCAATCCCTGATCAGGAAACTAAGATCCCACAGGCTACTAAGCCCACATGCCACAGCTAGAGAGAAACCCATGTGTCCCAACCAAGATGGGACTCAGTCAAATACATACATAGCTTTTTTAAAAAGAAAATGAAAAAACTATCCCATCCCCCGATTTCTCATTGAGGCTTCTTACCCACGTGCCCCGTCTGTCCCTCATCAGAGATCCTCAACAGGAGCTCCAGGTGGGAACTGCTGATGTCTGGTGCCACCACCTTGACCAGCCGCCTCCACCGGGCCTCCTTCACCACAAACTCTGTGCCCACCTTGACTTTCAGGATGTTGAAAGCTTCTGTCATTTTGTGACGCTTCAAGTATGCCAGTGTGTGAATCTCATTCTTGAAAAAAAAAAAAACAGAAATGTGCGCGTTTTTCTTTAAGAGGAGGCTTCAAAGAGTCCTCATTTCTTGGCCTTAAACATTTCAGAGTAATGGAAGAGTTGAGATGAGTGCATCCTGGGGACCACGTGTATCTTTTCTGAATGAGCAGGAGATACCCAAGTGTAAAGGTCTCACCATGCCTAACGAAGACTCCTAGTATCTCCTGCTCCTGGGTTTACAACAATAGCAACCCAGGAGCTCATGCCACAGGAGGAATCCCAGAGAGAAGTCACGGATGGGTCTGTCAAATCGCAAGGTACAAAATCCCTTCCCTGCTCCAGAGATGGGTAACCATCCAGCGTCTGAATAAACAGAACTCGCTCACCACGTGCAAGTGAACGAATCCATGAAGGATAATCAGAACACCAAGAAACAAACAGCAGGAGGCAGACAGGCCACACTCCGCTCTGCCCAGGAGTGAGGCAGATGCCAGAAAGGAAGGAGACGAGGCATGCTGCTGAGAGAGAGGGAGCCGCGGGGTGGGAGAAGACAGATCTGCCATTAAGTTGATGAAGACAGAGAGGAGAGAGGGAGGAAAACAGGGGAGTGAAATGAGGCTAGAAGTGGCCTGGAAGGAAGGGGTCCAGGGCTGCCATGAAGCCTGACTGTGCACAGAGAATCTTCCAGAAGAGGAGAACCCTTCTTCATGTTATAATGGGCCATGTGGATGCCCATCCCTACTTGCTCCCTGTAATCTGATAACATAGCTAGACCAGAAATTCTCTTTCTCAAATTGAGCAGAGTTGATTTACAATGTTGTGTTCATTTCAGGTGTAGAGCAATGCAATTTAATTATATATAGATAGATAGGGTAGATAGATAGATTGGGCTTCCCAGGTATCTCTAGTGATAAAGAATCCACCTGCTAATACAGGAGACAAGAGATGCAGGTTTGATCTCTGGGTCGGGAAGATCCCCTGAAGGAGGGCACAGGAAGCACTCCAGTATTCTTGACTGGAGAATCCTCATGTACAGAGGAGCCTGGGGGGCTACAATGCATGGGGTCACACAGAGTTAACTGAAGCAACTCAGCACACACAGTTGCATATATGTATACACACACACACACACACACACACACACACACACACACACTCACGGCTCAAATCAGGAACTCCTTATTGCGAAACTCAGACTTAAATTGAACAAAGTAGGGAAAAACACTAGACCATTCAGGTATGACCTAAATCAAATCCCTTATGACTATACAGTAGAAGTGACAAACAGATTCAAGGGATTAGATCTGACTGACAGAGTGCTTGAAGAACTATGGATGGAGGTCTGTGACACTATATAGGAGGCAGTGATCAAGACCACCCCCAAGAAAAAGAAATGCAAAAAAGGCAAAATGGTTGTCTGAGGAGGCCTTACAAACAACTATAAAAAGAAGGGAAGCAATAGGCAAAGGAGAAAAGGAAATATATACCCATCTGAATGCAGAGTTCCAAAGAATAGCAAGAGGAAATAAGAAGCCTCAGTTATCAATGCAAAGAAATAGAGGAAAAACAATAGAATGGAAAAGACTAGAGATCTCTTCAAGAAAATTAGAGATACCAAGGGAATCTTTCAAGCAAAGATGGGCTCAATAAAGGACAGAAATGGTACTGACCTAACAAAAGCAGAAGATATTAAGAAGAGGTGGCAAGAATACACAGAAGAACTGTACAAAAAAGATCTTCATGACCCAGATAATCATGATGGTGTGAACACTAACCTAGCAACAGACATCCTGGAATGTGAAGTCAAGTGGGCCTTAGGAAGCATCACTCAGAACAAAGCTAGTGGAGGTGATGGAATTCCAGTTGAGCTGTTTCAAATCCTGAAAGATGATGCTGTGAAAGTGCTGCACTCAAATATGCCAGCAAATTTGGAAAACTCAGCAGTGGCCACAGGACTGGAAAAGGTCAGTTTTCAGTCCAATTCCAAAGAAAGGCAATGCCAAAGAACTCTCACAGAATTGCACTCATCTCACATGCTAGCAAAGTAATGCTCAAAATTCTCCAAGCCAGGCTTCAGCAATACGTAAACTGTGAACTTCCAGATGTTCAAGCTGGTTTTAGAAAAGGCAGAGGAACCAGAGATCAAATTGCCAACATCCACTGGGTCATTTAAAAAGCAAGAGAGTTCCAGAAAAACATCTATTTCTGCTTTATTGACTATGCCAAAGCCTCTGACTGTGTGGATCACAATAAACTGTGGAAAATTCTGAAAGAGATGAGAATAACAGGCCACCTGACCTGCCTCCTGAGAAACCTGTATGCAGGTCAGGAAGCAACAGTTAGAACTGGACATGGAACAACAGACTGGTTCCAAATAGGAAAAGGAGTATGTTAAGGCTGTATATTGTCACCCTGCTTATTTAACTTATGTGCAGAGTACATCATGAGAAATGCTGGGCTGAATGAAGCACAAGCTGGAATCAAGATTGCTGGGAGAAATATCAATAACTTCAGATACACAGATGACACTACCCTTATGGCAGAAAGCAAACTTAAGAGCCTCTTGATAAAAGTGAAAAAAGAGAGTGAAAAAGCTGGCTTAAAACTCAACATTCAAAAAACTAAGACCATGGCATCTGGTCCCATCACTTCATGGCAGATAGATGGGGAAACAAGGGAAACACTGACAAACAGACTTTATTTTAGGGGCTCCAAAATCACTGCAGACAGTGACTGCAGCTGTGAAATTAAAAGACACTTACTCCTTTGAAGGAAAGTTATGACCACCTAGACAGCATATTGAAAAGCAAAGACATTACTTTGTCAACAAAGGTCCATCTAGTCAAGGCTATGGTTTTTCCAGTGGTCATGTATGGATGTGACAGTTGGACTATAAAGAAAGCTGAGCACCAAAGAATTGATGCTTTTCAACTGTGGTGTTGGAGAAGACTCTTGAGAGTCCCTTGGACTGCAAGGAGGTCCACCCAGTCCATCCTAAAGGAGATCAGTCCTGGATGTTCATTGGCAGGACTGATGCTGAAGCTGAAACTCCAAAACTTTGGCCACTTGATGTGAAGAGCTGACTCATCTGAAAAGATCCTGACGCTGGGAAGGACTGAGAGCAAGAGGAGAAGGGGGTGACAGAGGATGAGAAGGTTGGATGGCATCACCGACTCAAGGGACATGAGTTTGAGGAAGCTCTAGGAGTCGGTGATAGACAGGGAGACCTGGCATGCTGCAGTCCATGGGGTCGCAAAGAGCAATTGAACACGACTGAGCAATTGAACTGAACTGAACTGAATAGATCCCTCTGTGCTTTTCCCCTTTAGTAATCACAAGTCTATTTTCTGTATCTGTGAGTCTATTTCTTTTTTGTAAGAGTTAGTTGGTACAATATTTCTGACTTCACATATCTGTGATATCATATGATGCTCGTCTTCCTCTTTCTGGCTTACTTCACTTAGCATGCTCACCTCGAGTTCCGTCTGTGTTGTTGTGAATGGCATTATTTCATTCGTGTTTATGCTGCGAATGGCTTATTTCATTCTCTTTATATTCCACTGTAAATATGCACCACTTTTTTGTTTATTCACTCATCTGTTGAGGGACATTTAGGTTGCTTCCATGACTTGGCTATTGTGAACAGTGCTGCAATGGACATGGGAGTACAGCTATCTTTTTGAACTAGTTTTCTCTGAATATACACCCAGGGAGGGGATTGCTGGATTGTAAGGTAACTCTATTTTTAGTTTTTAAAGGAACCACCGCACTGTTTTCCAGAGTGGCTACGCCAGTTTACATTTCCATCAGCATGTAGGAGGGTTCCCTTTTCTCCACACCCTCTCTAGCATTTATTATTTAAAGACCTTAAATTCTTAATAGGCGTAGCTATGTCTTCATCAGCTTTGGCTCCTTCATACTTTGTATGAAGTCAGACAGAAAAGGACAAATATCATATGATATTGCTTATATAGGAAATCTAAAAAAAATAGTAAAAATGAACTTATTTACAAAACAGAAATAGAGTCACAGATATAGAAGACAATCTTATGGTTACCGTGGAGGGATGAATTGGAAACTGAGATTAACATATAAAAGGACAAATATCATATGATATTGCTTATATAGGAAATCTAAAAAAAATAGTAAAAATGAACTTATTTACAAAACAGAAATAGAGTCACAGATATAGAAGACAATCTTATGGTTACCGTGGAGGGATGAATTGGAAGACTGAGATTAACATATACCCACCACTATATATAGTTAGACTTCCCTGGTGGCTCAGATGGAAAAGCGTCTGTCTATAATGCGGGAGACCCAGGTTCGATCCCTGGGTCGGGAAGATCCCCTGGAGAAGGAAATGGCAATCCACTCAGTACTATTGCCTGGAAAATCTCATGGACAGAGGAGCCTGGTAGGCTACAGTCCATGGGGTCACAAAGAGTCGGACACAAATGAACAACTTAACTTTCACTTTTCAGTACTTATATAAAATAGATAATGAAATAGATCTACTGTATAGCACAGGGAACTCTACTTAATACTCTGTAATAGCCTATATGGGCAAAGAATCTAAAATAGAGTGGATATATGTATTTGTACAACTGAATCACTTTGCTGTACACCTGAAACTAAGACAACATTGTAAATCAATGAAAATTTTTAAAATAAAAACACTAAAATAAAGATTTTAATACTCAATAAAATTTGAAAATAAGTAAATAAAAACACTAAAATAAAGAAAAGATTTCAAGGAGCCATGAACAATCAGATGCATTAAGAGTGAGGGACAAGGGACCTCCCTGGTGTTCGGGCGGTTAGGACTATGCACTTCCAATAGGGTTCAATACCTGGTCGGGAACCAGGATCTCACATGCCAAGTGGCCCAGTCAAAAAGAGAAAAAAAAAAAAAAGAGTGAGGAGCAAATCCGGGATCTGCCCTGAAGCTGGGACACACCATCAGACCCACACCAGACTGACAAAGAGCCCAGCAGAGTTCAGCAAGGCAAGCGAATCTTCAGATTCATCAAAGCAAAAGGAAAATGAGCACGTTCAAATTAGCAAGTGCACAGGCTAGCCTCCCTGCTCCCACCCTAGCCAGGTGCTGGACCCCTGCTGGACCCCCAGCTCAGGTGTCTTACCTTAGTGCTTCCTGTGGCCTCCCTGCTCCCACCCCAGCCAGGGGCCAGACCCCCGCTGGACCCCCAGCTCAGGCATCTTACCTTCAAGTGCTTCCTGTAGTTGTTGTAGACAACGGCCAGAAAGACGGACATGAAGATGTAGGTATTGATGATGATGTAGGTTATAAAGTACAGAGAATACCACCAGTTGAGCTCATAGGCAGGCATCCTAGAAGGAAATAACCATCTGTCATGGTTTTCCGTGCCCTAGGTCCACAGTGCATAGAAGGCTGACCACAGGTGACATCCCACGTGGACAGTCCACGTGCATGGGGCAAGGAAAACCTTGTCTCAGTCTAAGTCTCCCCCAGACAGTGCAATGGGGTCTCAAAGCCATCACCATGCCTCATGCTAAATGGCTCACTCCAGACCTGCCTTCTGAAGCTCTTAGTGCCTTAGAGAGGTGCCAACCTCCAGAGCAGGCAAGATCTGGGCGATGCCCTCCCTCCCTTCCCAATGAGAAAATCAAAGCCCAGAAAGGAGATCCTCTTGCCCAGAATTATAGAAAAAATCTTAACTGTGACCTGGATTTACACTCAAGGCTTTCAGCAACACTAGAATGCCTTGCCAGGATGCGAGGAAGGCAGATCATTTTCTATCCACATTTGGACTATAAGAATGAAGGAAGTACCATTAATAATGGCACTGGGCCCTTCCCTGGAAGTACAATGGATAGGAATCTGCCTGGCAACACAGGGGACACGGGTTCGACCCCTGGCCCAGGAAGATTCCATATGCTACAGCGCAACTAAACCTGTGGAGGAGAACAACTGAGGACGTGCGCTGCAACTGCTGAAGCCGTGAGCCTAGAGCCAGTGCTCCACAACAAGAGAAATCACCACGATGAGAAGCCCACGTCCCACAGTGAAGAGCAGACTCCACTCGCCACAACTAGAGAAAGCCCCAGTGTAGCAACAAACACTCAGCATAACCAAAAATAAATAAAAAATAACTTTAAAAAATAACAGTGCTGGGACAAAAGGCATCAATCAGGATGCATGTTCACACCCCCGTTCATGGAAACTGGGTTTTGTACAGCAGGGGACACGGAGGGAGTCCGCCCAGGGAAAGAAAGAAAAACAGGAGGGCCAGGAGCTTCACCTTGCTCACTTTTTGCTAGAGACACGGATCGGAGTGAGCAGGAACCCAGGACAAGTTGACACAATGGTCCTAAACACAACTAGACAACAGGAAGCCCGCCCTTCCCCCACAGCACGTTATGGGCCGACATTCACAGTTAGTGCTCCAGCCACACTCTAGGACCCAGGAGTCATCTACTCAGGGGCACTGTTGAATAATCTTACCACCACAAACAAGGCAAATCCATAATACACAGGATATTGGGGAGGGGGAAAGCCTGATGTTTTTCTCCTAAATAATCTCCACATTGGCACTAGGGGAGGGGACAACTCCTAACCTTTACATGTCTTTCCTGTTTCATTTAGCCAGAAAACCACATCAATGCTTAGGAGAAAAGCTGTGCTTCCTTTATAGAAATGGCTTAGGTGTTTCAACTCAAGACTCAAAGAACATTCCAGAACAGAACTGAGTTCAAACACTTAGGTTTGTCTCTAGAGGTGTCTTCTGTTGCTTTTGGGTTTTTTTTAAAGGTCATCTAAATTTAGTTTTAACTTAACCTATTTTTTTTCTTTTTGGCCATGTTGTTCAGCATGCAGGGTCTTAGTTCCCCAACCAAGGATCAAACCAGTGTCCCCTGCAATGGAAGCTCAGAGTCTTAACCACTGGACTGCAGGGGAAGTCCCTCATAAAATTTTTGAAATGTGCCAAGTGTTGGCACTAGCCTACCCTTTCTATTTAAATCTAAATTTATATAGGGACTTCCCCTGAGGGTAAAGGAGCCCTGGTGGGAGAACTAAGACCCTGCATGCCTCATGCTGTGGCCAAAAAAAATACTATATAAAAATTTCACAACAAATATGAGTAAACAGAAAATCGCCATTTTTTTTCTTACAGTGGCTTTTAAGAAAGTGGATTCTGTTATCTAACAGATGTCAGTGGATGTGAACTGGTGACTCACGTACATGACATCAGGGCTGTTTGCAGTGGTGACCAGCACATAGAGCTCAAACGCTATGTCCAGGATGTTGGTGAAGTACGGCGACCCTTCCACCGTTCTGAGATCCCTAAAGAGGAATCAACGACAAAGAGTGAAAAAAAATCCACAGACATAAATGAAGCTGTGGTTTCCGACACCCTTTTCCCCTTGCTGGAGCCCTCCTGGAGTGTCTGAATAGGGAAGACAGCCACTGCTGACCAATTCTGGCACTGGCAGGCTGAACACACACATGGGAGAGTTCTCCGGCAGAAACCTCCAGAGTAGCCTGCTCACCTGTCCCCGAAAAGCTTCAAGGCCATGAGGGAGAAAATCATCATGCTGAAGAGGAACAAGAGGAACACGTAGAGGATGTCGGGCAGAGTGTTCCGGATGCTACGGAAAGCCCTTCGGATCTGTGAAAACAAAACTTCGTTTCATTTACACACAATCAGCTAATTTTCTGCTAAAACAAAACCCCACTCCCTTAGCAGATGCAGACTGGGATACATTGCTGTTTTAGCCGCTAAGTCCTATCCGACTCTTTCGCAACCCCATGGACAGTAGCCCACCAGCTCCTCTGTTCAAGGCATTTCCCAGGCAAGAATATTGGAGCGGGCTGCCATTTCCTTTTCCAGGGGATCTTCCCAAACCAGGGACCAAACCCACGTCTCCTGCATTGGCAGGGGGATTCTTTACCACTGAGCCACCAGGGAAGCCAAACTGGTGTGCAGAGAATGGATAAACAACAAGGTCCTACTGTATAGCATAGGGAATTATACTCAATATCCCATGATAACTGTGCTCACACCCTACCCATGCGGAAAAGAACACGAAAAAGAATGTACATGTAAATGTATAACTGAGTCACTTGATTGTACAGCAACAATTAACACAACACTGTAATTCAACCACACTTCAGTAAAAAACAAACAAACAAACAAACAAACACCCTGTTGTGTATCCTAAATCATATCCTTACCTGACGACTTTCAGGGAAGTTAATGAGGAAGACTGGCCTCAAGGCCCTTGACCATCGAACTCCTCGGATGTTAACAGCTTCCAGGGACCCATAGATGACCAGATCAATCAAGGTCAGCTGTGACAGACATGGGGCAGGGATGTCAGTACTGCTAAAGGACTGAGGAAGTGCCATACGGATGCATGTTCACTGACTCAGGAGGAAGGTCACAGTATATCATAGGAAAAGAACCACATTCATAAACAGTGTAACCCAGTTTCATAACAGAACACTAACAGCAGCTGTTATCTGAGAGTTCACTATGTGATATGGCCTCTAGTAAGCTTTGCATAGACTATTCCACGCTCTGCAGAGAGTACCACTCCTGGATAGAAATGTTTGACATACAGACAGGGAGATCATGAGGCCCCAGTCACACAGCCAGCAAGAGGGGCAGGCCTGGGACTGGACCCCAGGTGGCTTGGTAACAGAGCCTCGCCGGTTACCAGCACTACCACGTGTCCACAGCATGTGGCACTTTTCTTCAGTTCCACATATGAGGCAGGTTTTCTAGCCTAGTTCCCAGTGGCACCAGTGGTAAAAACCTGCCTGCCAAAGCAGAAGATGCAAGAGACGCAGGTTCGATCCCTGGGTTGGGAAGATCCCCGGAGTAAGAAATGGCAACCCGCTCTAGTAACTTTGCCTGGAGAATCTACAGTCTACCGGTCTACAGTCCATGGGGTTGCAAAGAACTGGACAAGATGGGAGCATGCACACACCCAACAGGATAAAAATATCCAGATTACAGAAAATTCTTATCAATCCTTATTAAGGTCAGTCTGTGATCCTGAGGATGGACAAAGGAAGAAGGACCCAGAGCAGTTTAGAAAAATATAAGTTAAAAAAGAATAATTTACCATCATCAGAAATGTTAGATCATCCCTTTGGACGCAAGGCAACGAGGACTGAGAAAGCTCAGTCACAGAGAGAGAAAATATAGACTCAGAAAGAGGCTGATGCTGGCCGCTGCACAGGGCGCCACCTGGAGGGAGTCAGAGGGGTTATTCCAGGGCAGCCGGGATGGACGGACAGCTCACCAAGAGTCATGGTATCTGGGGAGGCTTCCTGGAGGAAGCACTCCCTGATGCAATCTTTTGTTGTTGTTAATTAATTTTTAAATTTTTGGTTGCACAGGTCTTCGTTGCTGTGCTCAGGCTTTCTCTAGTTGCAGCAAGCAAGGGCTACTCTCTAACCGTGGTGCAGGGGCTTCTCATTGCCGTGGCTTCTCTAGTTGCAGAGCACAGGCTCTAGGGCGTGCAGGCTTCAGCAGCTGCAGCACGTGGATTTAGTTGCCCCACCTTACGTGGAATCTTCAAGGACCAGTGATCGAACCTGGGTCCCCTGCATTGGCAGGCAGATTCTTAACCACTGGACAATCAGGGAAGTCCCCTCTGATGTAATCTTAAAGCAAATAAAAGCTTTAAAAGCACACAACTCTGAGAAGTCAAGAGCCGTGGCAGGCAGACACAGCAAAGGGATGCTCAGGAAGCAGGGATTCCTGGCAGTGGGGGCAGAGGGGAGCAGAAAGTGACAAGACCTCAGACCGAGGGCAGGTAAATTTGAGATCAGGCTAAAAAGATAAGTCTTATTCCTAGAGCCTGGGGAGCCCAGAAAGTATTTCAGATAAGGGTGATGGAGGTGAAGGACTGAGACCCTTTGGGCTATAGATGCAGGACAGACCTGGATGGGGCACCCTGCACCCTCATCCAGTTCACGCCACACACCTCTGAGGAGTGCCTCTTCCATGCAAGGCACTGTTATATCTCTAGAGAGAGAAAGCGCTCAGAGCTCTCTGGAGGAAACCTGGATGAGACAGGGGCTGAGGGTGTGCAGGGCAGGGCTCTGAGGAGGTGGTGTGGGAGGGATGGCCTTGCAGGTCTAGGAGGGGAGGACCTCCGGCAGGAGGGACACAGAGCCTCCAACACGGACTTTGGCTTTTCTTCTGGTGGAATTCGGGATGCTCTAGAGAAGGCAGCACGGCAACCAGGTCGAACTTGGGCTTGAAAAGTGCTCATGTGTCCATCATAGTCAAGGCTCCATGCTGGAAGTCTTAGGAGATGAGAATGGAATTCCGACCCCGTCCCAGGAGGGGGCTATGCAGCAAACACGGCCAGGAAAGATATGCATGCTCTTCCAATTCTTCCCTTTTTTTTTTTTAAGTTTTCCCATCCATCTCATCCTCCTCCTTCCTGTGTCAGGCAATACTATGTTATGGACTGAACTGAAGATGTCGGCATAAGTCCCATCTCAGACCTAGGGTTCTTGTACAGTAAGACACTCATATATGAATATATTGTGTCCCAAGAGTGCATTTGTAACTCGAACAAAGTTAGCCTAGGTACCCAATTATACGTAGTACTTTACTATATAGTACTTCAGAGAAGGCAATGGCACTCCACTCCAGTACTCTTGCCTGGAAAATCCCATGGATGGAGGAGCCTGGTAGGCTGCAGTCCATGGGGTCACGAAGAGTCAGACACAACTGAGTGACTTGACTTTCACTTGTCACTTTCATGCATTGGAGAAGGAGATGGCAACCCACTCCAGTGTTCTTGCCTGGAGAATCCCAGGGACGGGGGAGCCTGGTTGGCTGCCATCTATGGGGTTGCACAGAGTCAGACATGACTGAAGTGACTTAGCAGCAGCAGCAGCATATAGTACTTTACTTTATAGTATTTTACTGTAATGGGGCTTCCCTGGTGGCTCAGAGGTAAAGAATCTGCCTGCAATACAGGAGATGCAGGTTTGATCCCTGGGTTGGGAAGATCCCCTGGAGAAGGGAATGGCTACCCACTCCAGTATTCTTGCCTGGAGAATTCCATGGACAGAGGAGCCTGGCAAGCTATAGCCCACGGGGTCGAAAAAGAGTCAGACACAACTTAGTGACTAAATAACAACACCTTTACTGTTGTAAAGGTTTATAATACTTTTCACATAAAATACATTTTACATAAAACAAACACAAAAAAATTAAGAAAAATTTTTTGTTAATCTAAGAATACAGTACCTTGAAAAGCACAGTAGTAGCAATTACATCACTGCTGCCTTTATGATTGCTCATGGACATCGTGGAACTGAACTAAAGATACGTACAGATGTACTCTATACAGTCCTGTACAGAAAAGTACACAAAAGCACAGCAACTTGTAGAAGATGCACGCACATGACAATATATACCAGACACATGAACGAACTCACACGGTCGGACATGTGAACATAGGCTCACATCTTTGAAAGTTTGCCAGTTGCAGGTTCGTATGTAGGGGACTTACTGTATTCATTTTTTCATAATAGGAAGTGAAGATATTTCTAAAAAAATGAGACCAGAGAGATAACTGTGTATTTCGGGAGTTCAGCAGATGTATGAAGGAAGTCAAAACAAATTGAGAAAGGGTGAGAAAAGATAGCGGACACTCTAGGCTGAGCCAGGCTGGCTGCTGTGCTGAGATGCTAATTATTTGTAAAGTGCCCTCAGCTAACCACCACCCAGGACCACTCTCATCACAGCAGCATTTCAGAACACATCACCCTGCCTCACTTGGCATAACCCCTTAGCTAGTGTCCTTCCAGATCATTCTGTGAAGCTTTATTACTCTTTCTTCTTTTCCTTTAACAAAGATGTGTTCCAACTGTACTGTAACCTGCTCTTTTGACCTAATAAACAAGAAGCAATCTCTCCTTGATCATAGACATATAAGGCCATTTTAACGGACATGGATGTACCATATTTTATTTATCTCCTATTGTCAGGAAAAGAAGAGAAGAGAAAAGCAAAGGAGAAAAGGAAAGATATATCCATCTGAATGAGGAGTCCAAAGAATAGCAAGGAGAGATAAAAAGCTTTCCTCAGTGATCAATGCAAAGAAATAAAGTAAAACAACAGAATGGGAAAGACTAGAGTTCTCTTCAAGAAAATTAGAGATAACAAGGGAACATTTCATGCAAAGATGGGCTCGATAAAGGACAGAAACTGTATGGACGGACCTAACAGAAGCAGAAGATACTAAGAAGAGGTGGCAGAATACACAGAAGAACTATACAAAAAAGATCTTAATGACTCAGATAACCACGACAGTGTGATAACTCACCTAGAGCCAGACTGAACTGGGAAGTCAAGTGGGCCTTAGGAAGCATCACTACAAACAAAGCTAGTGGAGGTGATGGAATTCCAGTTGAGCTATTTCAAATAGCTGAGTAAAGGATGACAAAGTTGAAGGGATGAAGGACTGAACTGTTTTCAATCTTGCTATGACTGCTTTACAGGCAAACACATGGCCTTTTATTGTTGCTTTCATGTATGGTTCTTTTATGGGGTGGGGTATAAAGAGTGGCCAGAGAAGGCGATGGCACCCCACTCCAGTCCTCCTGCCTGGAAAATCCTGTGGACGGAGGAGCCTGGTAGGCTGCAGTCCGTGGGGTCGCAAAGAGTCGGACACGACTGAAGTGACTTAGCAGCAGCGGCAGCATAAAGAGTGGCTTTACTTCTTTTCCAGGAAAAGGGGGAACATGGTGGGCTAGTGCCTCAAGAATCATGCCCTCCCACATATATTTCTTAATTAGTCAAGTTAAACATATTTTTCATATTTGCTAGTACTTCTCTTTTAGGAGATGCCATCACCAATTTTCAGCACATACTTTTTATAGAAAAGTTGAGCATATTTATTTTAAAAAGTAAAACATCTATTTGGTCTTTATGCTACACTGAACTATGAAAAAGCTAAGAAATCGTCAAATAATACATTAATCTTTCAATCTCAATGACTGAGCAGCATTCATACAGATATACTATATATAGATATATATAATACAGGTACTATGTTCCTGAACTTTAAGTATGAATATACAGCAGGGAACAAAATAATCATGTTCATATGTGTAAATGCAACTCAGGGAAAAAGGAAGGGAAGGATCTATGCCGGAGTTGGAACTAGCACTCTGTTCTGAGGCTGCCCTGCAGGACATTTTCTAAAACTGTAGTTTCTGTTTCTTTTTCCTTTAATTTGGAAGTGCCCTTGAAACATTAAAACACTCCCACCGTCACATTTTGCCCCATTTGTGCTCCCCTTGTGGTTTTCTGGCAGTTGTGCACTGGTGCTTGCTCTCCCAGCATCTATTATTTTCCTGAACCCACTCAAACCTACCGAGTCTTTTCATACTTTCTGCCTTTGACCACAGCTTCTCGAAGGCTCTGTACCGAGCACTCACCACTATGGTTACCATGACGCAGATGTTTTTTGTGTCCTTCCAGAAGACCTTCTGAGGAATGACTTTCGCAAAGTGAACCAGTCTCCCGAAGAAGGCAGTCAGACAGAGCACTTCTGCTATTGAGGTAACCTGTGGCAAAAAAACAGAGCTATGGCTTAATTCTCTCCTACTCCCTGATACCGCCCGGTGAGACTTAGCAATGTCCTTCAGTTTTGCTTGGGCTTCCCCGGTGGCTCAGATGGTAAAGAATCTGCCTGCAATGCAGAAGATGTAGGTTCAATCCCTGGGTCAGGAAGGCCCCCTGGAGGAGGCAACGGCAACCCCCTCCAGTGCTCTTGCCTGAAGAATTCCATGGACAAGAAACCTGGAGGGTACAGTTCATGGGGTCACAAAGAGTTGGACACAACTGAGCACTAAGACTTAGCTTAACATTCCTGAAAGTTACAGCAAAATTCTTAGCTGGTTGGAATGTTTTCTTTCTCTTAAAATGAAACATGCCTCTCAACCACAAATCCCATGACTCAACTGACAGGGTTTCCTGGAAGGGGCAGGGGGGTGGAGGTTGGTAAATCAGCATGCAGAGGACCCCCAGAAGGCATTTCCTCAGAAAAGTGGGGGTCAGGGATTGGCAGAAATGGGCATCTGCTATGCTCTCAAATTCCCCTGTTCATACTCAGAATAAACATCTAGAAGTTCAGTGTCTCTAATAACAACGCTCCAGAGATGTGTTTTGAAATGCTGGATCATTCCTTAGATCACTGCCCTCCCGCCCTGCTGCCTGGATTTGGCTGGATGCTACCAGACCCACCTCGATGTCCTGACCATCTCCTCCTTGAGCTATGGGTATCAATTCCAAACTCCCACAGACAGCTAGCTTTGCAGTCTATGAGTGCAGCTCATATTAATACTTTGCCTGCGGTTGCCAGGAGACAGTAAATCCTCCCTAACAGGAGTACTTCTCTCCACCAGTGGGGAGAGAAGAGCTCAGTGAGGGTGGAGGGAATGAACTTCTCAAGGGAAGGTGGAAGGGGCAGGCTCTGGGCCCTGAAAGCAGCAGGTGGCACAATTTCTGCCCCCCCGACCCCAGCCCTCAGGAGCCCTGGGCTCAGATATGGGCTGCAGCCCCTCCAAACTTTCTAGTTCTCAGCCTGTTCATCCTTAAGGGGCTATAGAGACTTACTGTCAAGACCTTACAAAAGGGCCTGGAGCATTCCAGGACACCCTGGCTCAAGAAGAGATTTTCTTGGTAATGCTGTTGTTGTTCAGTCATTAAGTCGTGACCCCACAGACTGTAGCATGCTAGGCTTCCCTGTCCTTCACTATCTCCAAAGTGTGCTCTAACTCCTGCCCATTGAATCAGCGATGCCATCCAGTCATCTCATCCTCTGTCGTCCCCTCCTCCCCACTCATCCCCCGTAATCTGACTTTAGAGACGGAAGTGCAAACACCGGCTGATCAGATAGCCAAGCCCAAGCTGTGTATGAGCAATAATAAGCAGCAGGGTGGGGACACAGAAGAGATGCAAGGGGCTGAGAAGAGATCCACGGGCATGTACCTCGTCCAGAGCCAGGCGGCGGGGGACCAGCTCTGATCAGGTCTGTGAACACACAGCTCTGCTTCTTCAGGTTTGGTGTTTGTTTTGACAGACACTGGGCTAAAAGTTTTCTGCCCAGAGACATCATTAATTGTGACATCCTCATCAAATGGATACCACCAACCTTGGAAGCACCCACGGAAGACTGCCAGCTTTGATGGCACCCAACAAACACAACTCTGATTTCTTACCTCCCTGTGCAGGGTCCTCCCCTGTTGACTCAGGGCTTGGGCATGTGATGGGCTCTGGGCACCTGGGCATTGGCAAATATGGTGTGAGCGGAGGTTGATCATTCTTGCATGTTAGGATGCAGCTCCTTCTTAGACCCCCATCCATAGGGAGAAGCCTAAGCCACAGGGAGAGGCCAAGAGAGGGCAGAGCAGGCAGGCAACAAGGGCTCTCTGTGAGCCCCCAGCTGCCTGCCAGACCCACTACCCCAGCCAAGAGAAAAACCTGCCCAGTTGAGCCAGTCACCTGCAGACTCAAGGGAGGCAAGAAAACCTTGTTCTTTAAGGCAAGGGTCAAATGAACTTTATCTGTCAAAGGACCAGACAGTAAATATTTTAGGCTTTGCAAGTCATACAGTCTCTGTCACACATACACTCAGAGGTGAGAGCAGTGTGAGTCGGGAATTAATGTGAGCAGGTCATCAATTTATTACTTAGAACCCATCTGCAGTAGCTGGGTAATCTGATGCTTTACTTCCAAGCACCTATAAATAATGACTTATGACTACAAAAAAAGCTGGAAGTGAGCCTGGTAGGCTGCAGTCCATGGGGTCACTAGGAATTGAATAGGACTGACCGACTTCACTTCCACTTTTCACTTTCATGCACTGGAGAAGGAAATGGCAACCCACTCCAGTGTTCTTGCCTGGAGAATCCCGGGGACGGGGGAGCCTGGTGGGCTGCCGTCTCTGCAGTTGCACAGGATTGGACATGACTGATGCGACTTAGCAGCAGCCGCAGCAGTGGCAAGTGCAAGACACATCTTACACTGTATGGTCACACTGTCTGCTCAACATTAAATAAACATGCCTTCAAACATCACTTGTCTGTCCAATCTGCCCTTGTTGGCAGAGAAGACCCAAAACAGCCACTTTGTTTCCAACGTGGAAAGCATCCAAAAGCATCAGCTCCAGAGTAGGCAGAATTCTTCCAACCCCTCCCCCGGAAAGAAAAAATGAAACCAAATTAGGGCATGTGATGGGCTCTGGGCACCTGGGCATTGGCAAATATGGTGTGAGCGGAGGTTGATCATTCTTGCATGTTAGGATGCAGCTCCTTCTTAGACCCCCATCCATAGGGAGAAGCCTAAGCCACAGGGAGAGGCCAAGAGAGGGCAGAGCAGGCAGGCAACAAGGGCTCTCTGTGAGCCCCCAGCTGCCTGCCAGACCCACTACCCCAGCCAAGAGAAAAACCTGCCCAGTTGAGCCAGTCACCTACAGACTCAAGGGAGGCAAGAAAACCTTGTTCTTTAAGGCAAGGGTCAAATGAACTTTATCTGTCAAAGGACCAGACAGTAAATATTTTAGGCTTTGCAAGTCATACAGTCTCTGTCACACATACACTCAGAGGTGAGAGCAGTGTGAGTCGGGAATTAATGTGAGCAGGTCATCAATTTATTACTTAGAACCCATCTGCAGTAGCTGGGTAATCTGATGCTTTACTTCCAAGCACCTATAAATAATGACTTATGACTACAAAAAAAGCTGGAAGTGAGCCTGGTAGGCTGCAGTCCATGGGGTCACTAGGAATTGAATAGGACTGACCGACTTCACTTCCACTTTTCACTTTCATGCACTGGAGAAGGAAATGGCAACCCACTCCAGTGTTCTTGCCTGGAGAATCCCGGGGACGGGGGAGCCTGGTGGGCTGCCGTCTCTGCAGTTGCACAGGATTGGACATGACTGATGCGACTTAGCAGCAGCCGCAGCAGTGGCAAGTGCAAGACACATCTTACACTGTATGGTCACACTGTCTGCTCAACATTAAATAAACATGCCTTCAACATCACTTGTCTGTCCAATCTGCCCTTGTTGGCAGAGAAGACCCAAAACAGCCACTTTGTTTCCAACGTGGAAAGCATCCAAAAGCATCAGCTCCAGAGTAGGCAGAATTCTTCCAACCCCTCCCCCGGAAAGAAAAAATGAAACCAAATTCATACATACTGAAACTCTGAGGGGGAAAATGCGACTGAATTCATCTGTGACAATGTCTGATTAGCCATTCTGTGCTGAGAGCTTACCAAGAAGGGGAGTGGGAACACGGCTGGTTCCTCAAAGAGGGCAAGCGCAAGGTCGACCCAAATGAAGAAGTAGGTGGCTTTCCACATGGTCCAGTGGTTATAGAAGTGGTAAAGTCTGGAGTGGAGAAGAACAGAGGAAGTTACAAGGAGGAGTGGGAGCTGAACAGCTACCCGAGCCCCATTCAAAGAGGAGGAATGGGAGGTAAACTACAAAGGCCAAGCTCTGACCACTCTCCTTTCAATCCTAGGGAGTGAGGGGTAGTGTTTGACTGAGCGCGCACTACAAAATAAGTGTTCACAGCGAAAACTCACCAGTGCTCAAAGTGCAGTCTCTTAACAGTCTCAGGCTAGGATGAATACCCTCCTGGTGGGGTGCTGGTGACCCTGAGATGTACTTTTGGAGGGCTGACACAGAGCAAACCCTCAGTCAGAGTGACCTGTTATTAATATTACATGGTGCAGGAGCCTAACTGATTTATAACGTGTATCAGCCCATCTCGGCATGGTGGACCCAGAGAGATCCCGCGGTCACATGCCTCTCTTCCTTGTAGGGGCTATCCCCCAAACCTGCCAGATGGCATCCAGGCATGAGGCATGCGCTGCTGCCTTCGGAGGCACTGACACCTCAGTCCTGATTGTAAGATTCTTTTTTTTCTTATTCTGAGCTGAATCTTTGGTTTTAGTTCAACCTTTAGGGGCTTAGGGAGAAAAAGCTGAATTGTCATGTAAAGAACAAACATATGAGTCCCATCAAAAGGCAATCAAAAGTAAAAGAACAAGTCGTCTTTTCACGTGGACAACCAGGAGAAAAAGACGCCGTATTTCCCACTCGGATGTCTCCCCTGTCCCGGTGTCACCCGGTCATCTGGCCTTGGCACGTGCGCTGAGGGCTGCCCTACCGCGGGGCACCGCGAGCAGCGGAAAATGCGGAACAATGCCTGGGGCTTGCCGACCACGCGCCAGCCCCCAGATACTGCTCCAAATGTTAGTCGATTCAGTGACTTCAGTTTGGGCTCAACTTCAAGAACATGAAGTGCTAATGGACAGGCGACTGTAGGATTAACACTGTCTCAAGTGTTGACAGGTGGACACTTGAATTACCTGACGGCCTGAGGGGATGTCTCAAACGGGACGTTTCTGTTGTACTGGGCATCCGAGACGTAGGCAGCGGCCAGGAGGAGCTCCTGGTCCTCATGGGGGAGAGAGAAAGGGGAGAGCAAGTCAGGCCAGAAAGTCAGGGCCAGAAGGGACGCTCGGCTTTCTGTTTGTAAGTGCTGAGCAAGCGCGAAAGGAAAGCCTCTTCTCCTCTCCCCCAGCCCTACACCCCCTGGCCC
>SJYC01143460.1:0-51840 GCA_006408675.1 Madoqua kirkii
CCCCCCCTACCCCGCCCCTTGCCGCTGCCCCCCCGGCCCCTGCGCCGGCCCCGCAGGGAGGAGCCAGCATTAACCCTGCCGCATGGTCACCTCCAGGTGCTTTCTGGGCAGTGAGAAGCCTGCTTAGCTTTCGGGAATTCAAATACAGGCTCTCAGAGGGGGAGATGAAAACCACCTGGGTAACACCGCAGATTCTTTACTGTCTGAGCCACCAAGGAAGCCACATAGATCTATTAATAAATGCTCTTAAATGGTATATTTCTACGTTCATATTGGGCTTCCCAGGTGGCCCTAGTAATAAAGAACCCGCCTGCCAATGCAGGAGACCCAAGAGATGAAGGTTCAGTCCCTGGGTCAGGAAGATCCCTGGAGGACAGCATGGCAACCCACTCCAGTATTCTTGCCTGGAGAATCCTATGGACGGAGGAGTCTGGCGGGCTGCGGAATATGGGTTCACAAAAAGTTGGACATGACTGAGCATCTGAGCACATTCATACACCAAGACTCAAACTATAGACTTTAAATAAGTATGGTTTGGTGCATATTAATTATAGTTCAATGAAGTTGTTAAAAACTGCCCTCCCCCCAACAACAACAACAAAAACATTTGGATTAATATTTGATGTGGAACAATAATCTCACAGGTGAATTAACTGCTATAAGAATAAAACATCTACTGATTCACATGCATTCTCAGGGGTCTTAAAGACAGGTCATTAAAGCCTAAGAAACATCATATAAATGTGTTAAACAATTGCTACATATTTTCTTTTATGCAGTTAAAAAATATTTTAGTAGAAAACCTAATATCAATTATTGTTCTGTGGAATATCTTGAACCTTTAGGAACACTAGAGTTCCCCAGGACATGCTTAAGTCAGCTATAATATTTTAGTTATAAAATAGCTGGCATCAGCAAAAGTTGGTTATTTTTTAATGAACACATTAATTTTAAGAAAATTCCATGAAGCTCCTAAAAGATCACACTAGGACAGCAAAGAATTCTGATACCGAAGTTTTTTTAAGAAAATATTTAAAGTGAAATCTCTTTAAGGCATTACTATTTCCAATTTTTAAAGATGATGAGGGAGGGACTTCCCTAATGGACCAGTGGCTAAGACCCTGTGCTCCCAATGCAGGAGATTGGGGTTTATCCCTGGTCAGGGAACTAGACTCTACATGCAGCAATTAAGAGTTTGCATGTCACAACTAAAGATCCTGCGTGCCACAACTCAGACTCATTGCAAATTAATTAATTTTTTTTTTTTTAATAATGAGGGAACTCCCTGGTGGCCCAGTGTTAAGACTCTACACTGTCACTGTTCAGGTTAGTTCTCTAGTGATCACTGGTCAGGGAACTAAGATCCCACATGCCACACAACTCGGCCACACATACACATACATACAAGAAAATCTTTCCAGTCCCAGGGAAACCGTTTATCCACAAATAGGAACAGTTTGACAGCTACGAATTTGAGGGCAATCATCCATACAGCGTCCATGTGCAGAATGGAAAAAAAAATTGTTGCTGTTCAGTCGCTCAGTGCTCAGTTCAGTTCAGTTGCTCAGTCGCTCAGTCGTGTCCAGCTCTTTGCAACCCCATGGACTGCAGCATGCCAGGCTTCCTTGTCCTTCACCATCTCCTAGAGTTTGTGCAAACTCATGTCCATTGAGTTGGTGATGCCATCCAACCATCTCGTCCTCTGACGTTCCCCTTCTCCTGCCCTCAATCCTTCCCTGCATCTGGAGTTTGTGCAAAGTCATGTCCATTGAGTCGGTGATGCCATCCAACCATCTCATCCTCTGACGTCCCTTTCTCCTGCCCTCAACCCTTCCCAGCATCAGGGTCTTTTCCAATGAGTCACCTCTTCATATCAGGTGTCCAAAGTAATTTCTCAGGCAATTGGCCTCTGGGGCTACCTCCCTCAGTCCCCACCCAGACTCCCTGTATTTAATATGTAAGCATCATGGCACCCCATCCAAATGACCCCTTACCAGCCAAACTCATGCCTGTCATTTTTAAATATGCTTACACTTTCATAACAGCTAACTTACATTAATGTTTCACAGCCTTCCCATTCTTAAGAGCTACTCCGTTTCTGACACCTATCTCTTCTTAGGAACTCATCTGCTCTGTCCTCTGGTTTTTCTTGTCTTCCTTCCCTCCATCCCACGTGTGTACAACTTCTAAGTCTGCTGCCCATCTATGCTTGGCAAGAAGTACTCTCAACAGGCAGAGTTATGGTACATGAGCTTTCTCACCTGTGTTAAGCCCATTGTATCCTCCTTGTAAAATGAATGACTTTTCATCCAACCCAAGAATGTGGCTTATGTTAGAAATGCCATTCCAAACCTGCATATACTTTTCAAGTTTACATGGGAATCACTACCCAGGTGGCATTCATGGTAGAGAACCCGCCTGCCAGCACAGGAGACATAAGAGATGTGGGTTCAACCCCCAGGTCAGGAAGATCTCCTGCAGGAGGGCATGGCAACCCTTCAGTATTCCTGCCTGGAGAATCCCATGGACAGAGGAGCCTAATGGGTTAGAGTCCATAGGGTTGCAAAGAGTTGGAAACAATTGAGCCAACTTAGCACGTATGCACCCCCATTTCTACTGTGAAAATGGCGAAGATTGGATATCAGGCATTCCTCCAGACATAGCTGAAAAGTGGCTTCATATCTCAAAACAGCAGCTCCAGTCTAGGGGAGACACTGCTAACTGCCCGGACCCTAGATCTCACCTCCCAGGCACAATACAATCACCTTCAGAGCGTTTGCTTGTAAAGACCTTGCATCCCGGACAAATTACATAGTTATCTGGGAGGTGGGACCCAGCGCTGAACTTTTAAAGCTGCCAGAGGATTCCAATGTGTAGTCAAGATCAAAACATCACTGGTCTAAATATGGGCATTTTACTACTGTTTCTCATAGGTTTTGTATTTTCATGGCACTTGGACAATAGTTGACTTCTCCTTATTTTTTCTTCTCTTTTCTCAGAGCCGTGACATTTCCCAGGACTTAAAAACATGTGTAAGAGTTTTGCATTTTCTTCTCCTACCCTCCCCACTTTGTAAGCCTTCATTCTGAGGAAAGTGAATAATTTAAATCCCTCAGGGCAAGAGGGAGGAGGGTATCTAGGAGAGAGGGGGAGATGGAATCCAAAAGTTCCGGTGGAACAAACAACTGTAAACTCCAGATACCTTTAAGTTCAGAAACCCTGATAAAACCGAAGCTGTTGATAAAGGTGCTTTGAAAAATGCCAAGGGATTTCCCTAGCAGTCTAGTAGCTAAGACTTCCCTTCCAATGCAGGGCTTACAGGTTTGATTCCTTCTTGGGGAGCTAGGATCCCACATGCCTCACGGACAGGGAAAACAAAATATAAAAGCAGAAACAATATTGTAACAAGTTAAATGTTGTTGTTTAGTTGCTAAATCTAAGTCAGGAGTCTGACTCTTTTGTGACCCCAAGGACTGTAGCCCACCAGACTTCTCTGTCCATGTGATTTCCTAGGCAACAATAATGGAGCAGGTTGCCATTTCCTTCTCTAGAGGATATTCCTGACAAGAGAGCGAACCCAGTCTCCTACAATGGCAGGTGGGTGGTTTACCACTGAGCCACCAGGGAAGCCCCAACAAGTTTAATAAAGACTTTAAAAATGGTCCACATCAAAACAAACAAACAAACAAACAAAAAAAAAAAAACAACAGAGAAAAAAGCCAAAATGTCTTTAGATAGAGAAGAAGATTTATAAAACTTAAGGTAAAGAGAAGTTACCATAAATTTCAAGCAACATGCTTCTCCTTGTCAGTTTTCCCATGTCCTTAGAAACACTATCCCCTCTCTCTGTCTCTCTCTGCCTCCCTTCTCTCCTCCCATGGGGCACTCTGATGTCCAGAATACAGCAGATCATTGCTTCCCCATGCATCTCACTCAAACCTTCAGTCAACAACACGTTGCCTAGCGTGCCCACAAAATCAAACGTCAACTCCCTGGCTTAGCACTTAGGGCCTCTCCCTTCTGCCTTGGCTCCCCCACTTTCCCTACAGGACTCCCCTTCTCTGGCCCAAACTAATGGGCTGACTGTCCCACTCCCACCTCCACGCCCACGCCTGATCCCTTGCATGCCTAAAGCCAGGAATATCCTTTCCACCCTCCTTCATGGAGACTCATCTCAAATTTCCCTTTCTCCTTGAGGACTGCCAACACCAGCAACTTCCATTTCCATGTGGGAAGGCAGCCAAGGGATGCTTTCACAGTGTGTGGTGAGTGTTCCATACAAAAAAATGGCTTCTGAGGCTAACCTGGGCATGGCGGCCTGGGCAGGAAGGGTGAGAACATCAGTGACCACTTGGTGTGGGTGTAAACAAATCGTGTGCGTCTGTGCAGAAAGCAACAGCCTAAGGGCCAAGGGCAGCCTGAAGATATGTTTTGTTTGGCCTAGAGAGTGCTTTCTGGATGTTGGCTACTGATTCAAATTTTTTACAAAACTGGAGCCAACACAAAAATGTGAACTTCTGGTTTCTCTTCAAAAGATCATAACATCTGGCCATGTTGGGTTGCACTGCAGTAAGTTTTTGCAACCCGCTCTGATACTGGGTGACCTGAAGGAACGCTTAGTATTTTCCTTAATTTTATGGGTTAGCCAGGCAGTCCTTCCAGTCAGGGCCAGCTTAGCTGGTCTCTACGATCATCTGGGGCTACATGGTCTGGAACCAGCTGCGCTCCACATCTCGGCTGTGTGCGCCACGCAGCAGGCTGGCCAGGGCCCTTTGCTACATGGTCACTGGGTCCCCAGAAGCATCTGGAGGACACACACCAACACTCAAGTAATTTTCATACCTCTGCTTGTGTCACATCTGCCAGCCTCCACTGGCCAGAGCAAGTTCCATGGCCAGTGGTCTCAAGGGTTGGAGAAATAGACTCCACCTCCTGGTGTAAGGGGTTGCAAAGGCCCATTGCAGAGGGGGAATAGATCCAAGATGGAGTGTGTGGCCACTTTTGCAATTGATAGCCCACGTGGCACAACCAACTGGAGGTGGGTAGTGGTGGTCTTCATTGTCCAGAGGACGTGCCCTCTGGGTCACAAGCCCCAGTCCCCTCACCAGCTGGATTGTTCCCATCCAGGTCACTACTTTTATGTTGCTCCCTGGCCCCTGTGGACATTTCAGCTTGTGACCACACCTGATTTAGGGTTTCCCAGGTGATGCAATAATAAAAAAATCTGCCTGCCAGTTCAGGACCCATGAAATGCACATTCAGTCCTTGGGTTGGGAAGTTTCCCTGGAGGAGGAAATGGCAACTTACTCCAGTGTTCTTGCCTGGAGAATCTCATGGACAGAGGAGCCTGGCGTGCTGCAGCCTGTGGGGTCACGCAGAATGAGACAGGACTGCAGACACGTGCATGAGTTGATCTCTCTCTGATTTAATTAACACCTTCCCAAGCCCTCCTGGTCACTGCCCTTTCCTCCTGCAAGGAACCTCTCTGAAAATTGCTATAAGGGAACACCAGTGAACCAAGAGCCCCCAGATAGGGTGATCTAAGAGTTGTGTGAACAGGTTTAAGAAGAACACAAAAAAAGAAGCACAAGATTATAGAGTCACAAGGAAACAGCCTAGGACATGGGCTCTCAGCCTTGGCTGCCCTTTCAATACTTAGTAGCTTTAAAATTACTGTTGCTGGGACTTCTCTGGTGGTCCAGTGGTTAAGACTCCATGCTTCCAATACACAGGGTGTGGGTTTGATCGCAGGTTGGGAAGATCCTGCATTCTGCAAGGTGCAGCCAAAATCAGGAGAAAAAAATTACTATTGCTCAGGCCACACCCAGGTCAATTAAATCAGAATCTCAAGGTAGAGTTTAAAGCCAGATCATTTCTTTCTTCAATTATTTATTTTTAATTGGAGGGTGATTGCTTTACAATATTGTGTTGGTTTCTGTCATTTATCCACACGAATCAGGCATAGCTATACGTATGTCCCCTACCCCTTGAACCTCCTTCTCACCTCCCACCAAACTGAGATACATTTCTAAAAACTCCCTGGGTAATTCTGCCCAACAGTAAGGCTGAGAATCACTAGCATCAGATTATTTCTATTTCAAAACTGAAAGTATTGGTCAAAGCACCAGAGTGGCTTACCATCTCAGTTCAGTTGCTCAATCGTGTCAGACTGTTTGGGACCCCATGAATCACAGCACGCCAGGCCTCCCTGTCCATCACCAACTCTCGAAGCTTGCTCAAACTCATGGCCATCGAGTCAGTGATGCCATCCAGTCATCTCATCCTCTGTCATCCCCTTCTCCTCCTGCCCCCAATCCCTCCCAGCATCAAAGTCTTTTCCAATGAGTCAACTCTTCGCATGAGGTGGCCAAAGTACTACAGTTTCAGCTTTAGCATCAGTCCTTCCAAAGAAATCCCAGGACTGATCTCCTCACAGTCCAAGGGACTCTCAAGAGTCTTCTCCAACACCACAGTTCAAAAGCATCAATTCTTCTGTGCTCAGCTTTCTTAACAGTCCAACTCTCACATCCATCCATGACAACCGGAAAAACCATAGCCTTGACTAGAGGGGCCTTTGTTGGCAAAGTAACGTCTCTGCTTTTGAATGTGCTATCTAGGTTGGTCATAACTTTCCTTCCAAGGAGTAAGTGTCTTTTAATTTCATGGCTGCAGTCACCATCTGCAGTGATTTTGGAGCCCAAAAAAATAAAGTCTGACACTGTTTCCACTGTTTCTCCATCTATTTCCCATGAAATGATGGGACCGGATGCCATGATCTTCGTTTTCTGAATGATGAGCTTTAAGCCAACTTTTTCACTCTCCTCTTTTACTTTCATTAAGAGACTTTTGAGTTCCTCTTCACTTTCTGCCAAAAGGGTGGTGTCATCTGCATATCTGAGGTTACTGATATTTCTCCCAGCAATCTTGATTCCAACTTGTGCTTCTTCGAGCCCAGCATTTCTCATGATGTACTCTGCATATAGGTTAAATAAGCGGGGTGACAATATACAGCCTGACGTACTCCTTTTCCTACTTGGAACCAGTCTGTTGTTCCATGTCCAGTTCTAACTGTTGCTTCCTGACCTGTATATAGGTTTCTCAAGAGGCAGGTTAGGTGGTCTAGTATTCCCATCTCTTTCAGAATTTTCCACAGTTTATTGTGATCCACACAGTCAAAGGCTTTGGCATAATCAATAAAGCAGAAATAGATGTTTTTCTGGAACTCGCTTGCTTTTTCGATGATCCAGCACATGTTAGCAATTTGATCTCTGGTTCTTCTACCTTTTCTAAAACCAGCTTGAACATCTGGAAGTTCACGGTTCACATATTGCTGAAGCCTGGCTAGGCAGCCAAAAGCAACACCAGGTTGAAAAGGGTTCTAAAAAACTGCTTCAAAGGAGAGGGGAGAAATGCATTTCAGGTGACTAAGCAGTTTCTTATTAAGTGACTCCAAACTAACTTTCAAAAAGGTTAACCAGGTCAGATTGGTACCAAGTGGCCGAGGTCTGAGCTGCAGTTTAATAACTTAGTCAATACTGTTCTCTCAGAAACTAGGGTTCTGCTGACAGTGACCTCTTGGTACCAGGCTCTGCATCCGCTCTGCCTGCTCCCAGGCTGACCCCTGCAGGCATGCATTAAGCTTATGTCTCACTCAAGACTCAGCCGGGACTCTGGGCTGTTTTCAGCCCTCCTGGCATTTCTGGAGGCCTGCAGTTACTTTTCTACATTCTTTAATTTTGACAAAGAAGCATTAAACACACAGTGAGACACCTGACAGTCTCAAAAGATTTTCCTGCTGCAGAAGACTGATGCTCACCGTCAGCGTCATCAGTTTGTAGAATGAGGGGAGCAAGACCCGGGTTGGGTTGGAGCTAGGGACCAAGAATCCTTTTCCTTCTCTTCCTCCTTGACCTGTTTTTTCTGCTTAATCCTTTAAGGGACAGGGGACATGGTAGAATCTGCCTGTTGGAAGTTGCCAAGCCCCTTTGGGAGGCCAGTAAGCCAGGGAGCACGGGGGGGAACAGGGCATTTAACCCCACCCAGAAGCCTGCCCCTTGGACCATCCTGAGCAGGTTGCAGGGGCCACATAGCTGAAGGGGGGAGGAAGGGGAAGACTTCTCCATGCACTCAAGGAGACAAAGGACTAAAACATCTATCACCTCCCACACACTTGCAGGACTAAAGGAAACGCCTCCGTGTGCCAGGCAAGGTGCCCTGGGCCTCACCGACAACATCTTCTCAAGACGGGTGTGATTTATCATCGCCACCCTTACAAAGTGGGAAACCAGAGACTTCCAGCGTCTTGTCATTCACAGCTAAAATTTCCTGAATCAGAGCCCAGGCTCTTAGAGACAAAGGACTAAAACATCTATCACCTCCCACACACTTGCAGGACTAAAGGAAACGCCTCCGTGTGCCAGGCAAGGTGCCCTGGGCCTCACCGACAACATCTTCTCAAGACGGGTGTGATTTATCATCGCCACCCTTACAAAGTGGGAAACCAGAGACTTCCAGCGTCTTGTCATTCACAGCTAAAATTTCCTGAATCAGAGCCCAGGCTCTTTCCATTGGCGCCCTGCCTGCCTCTCCACTGAGTTCTTGTCCAGGGAAAGGAAACAGCCGGAGAAGAACTCTTTCCAGTTCCCAGTCTTCCCAAGCTCAGGCGGTCTCGGTGAAAGCGGAGCTGATGCGCAGCGCGTCTGCCCGGCTGCAGGGATCTTAAGAGCCAGGGCGAAAGAAGCACTCCCAGCCCCCCATCCTCCAGCCCCCCGGGCGTTTCCCCTGCGGCGGGATCCTCGCTTGCCTCCCTGCCGCCGTGGAGCGCCGTGCGGCGGGCACGGGCCACCCAGACCCGGGGGCGCGCCACACGGAGACAGGACCCCCAACGCGCAGCCCCAGGGCCCATCCCAGCTTGGCCCCGGCCTCCGGGTACGGGCTTGACAGCTCCAGTAACGACCCGAACGCGCGAGGCTGCGGCCAGGGGCACGGCGCCTCTGCGCTCCAGGGGTGGTGAGCCTCCCGCACGCGCGCACCCGGAGGACCGAAGCAGCCCGGGGACGGCGGGACTCTGCAGCCGCATCTCCACCCCGGGGGCCCTCGTTCTCAGCAGCTGGCGCTTGCTGGGCTCGGGGTCGCTCTCCACCCAAGAGTCCTGAGGACCGCGGACGCGGGGCTGGGGGCGCTGCCGTCCGCGCGCAGCCACCAGCCCTCGGGGCGCCGTTACCTCCGGGTCTGGCGGCTCCTCGGAGGACGACGGGCGCAAGTGATGCGTCCCCGCGGCTCGGCTGTCCCCGGGCATCGCGGCGGCGACGCACGGGGCGGTGATGGGGCAGACTGGGGCCCCAGGCAGCGGACTCAGCCCTCGGGCTGCTGGAGGCCCGGGCTTGGCGCGCTCCGCACGGCCCTTCGCGTGACTGCGGCGGGGCCCCACGGGTGGAGGATTGGCGGCGGGCGCAGCGAGTCCCCGGCTCTGGCCCCTTCCTGCCCTGCCCCCGTAGTAGTGCTGGAGCCGGGGGCGGGACGCGGTCTCGCCCGGGGCGGGGGCGGGGGCGGGGACTGTAGAGGGAGGAACGCTAGGGGCTGAGGGGATCCGAGGGGCTAGAGGCCAAGCTGGCGAAGGGTCCCAGCCGTGCGCCCTGGGCGCGTGACTGCGCCTAGTTTTCTGTATCCATAAAATAGGAAAAAGACCTTCCTCCCAGGGTTGTTGCGAAAATTAAAGGACTTACTGCATTGAGTTGCTGCCACTGGCAGGTCCCCGGTTAATTATGTTTCCTTCCGAGTGGAGCCCCATGGAGAGCTGGGCGTGGACCCAGAGAAGGGTCTCCGGGGGCAGATACCTCTGAGAGGAGGAGTGAGAGCCCTCCTCCCGTCCCGGGTGCACCCCAGTGTCAGCCTGGCCGGGAACTTGGGGTTACCAGAGCCGCTGAATTTGGAAAGAAGGCAGATTAGATTTTCATGAGACTATTCCTGATTTTTTTTTTAGTGTTGGAATGAATTTTTAAAAACTAATAATAAATGTTTACATGGTTTTTTTTTTCTTCTTCTTCTTGTAGGGCAGGCAGTGCTGGGCTCCTGCCCCAATGAACTTCACTGAAAAGTGAAAGTGTTAGTTGCTCAGCCCTGCCTGACTCTTTGTGACCCCATGGACTGTAGCCTGCCAGGCTCCTCTGTCTATGGGGTTCTCCAGGCAAGAATACTGGAGTGGGTTGCCATTACCTCCTCCAGGGGACTCTTCCCCGACCAGCGATCAAATCCCTGTCTCCTGCGTTGGCAGGTGGATTCTTTACCACTGAGCCACCAGGAAAGCCCATGAAATTCACTAACACCTCTCAAAGGAGGAAGAAGCCTGGCAGGGCAGGGACTGACCCTGGTCACCTAGCAAGAGGCACAGTGTTCCTCTGGGCTCATCAGGACTACTCTGTGCTTGGTGCTGATGGACGCCAAGGTCCAGGTAGGGTACTGTGGTGGGAGAATTATCACCCACCCGCCCCAAGGTTCCAGATCCCGATCCCTGAGACTGTAAATCTGTTACTTTACTCCTCTAAAGCAAGAGTCCCCAACCTTCCAGATCTCATGCCTGATGATCTGAAACGGAGTTGATGTAATAATAATAGAAATAAAGTCGCAATAAATGTATCCCCAAACCATCCCCCCACCCCATCTGTGGAAAAGTTGTCTTCCATGAAATTGGTCCCTGGTGCCAAAAAGTTTGAGGACAACTGCTGTAAAAAGAAAGACTTCACAGTACTGTTACTAATCAGTTGATCTTGAAATACAGATTCTCCTGGATTATCTAAAGTGATCCAGTGCAATCACATGAGCCCTTAGAAGCAGAAGGGGAGGTGAGAGATGACGGTCCTGGAAGGACTCAGTGTGCCTGGTGGGAATGCTGCTGTCTTGAAGATGAAGGGGAGCTACAAGGAACCGAATCTGCCATCAACTTAAATGAGCCTGAATGGGAATTCTCCTCAGAATCTCCAGGAAAGAACACAGCAACTTTATTTCAGTGGTTTGAGACTCAGGGCGTAGAATCCAGCCATGCCTTCCTGGACTTCCGACCACAGACTGCGCTAATAAATGGATGTTCATTTAAGCCCCTAAGTTTGTGGAACTTGGTTACATGCAAGAGAAAATGAATACAGGACCCTAGACTGCTTTTTAATGCCAGAGTCAAGTTTTGTGGTAAGGCTGGCCTACAGTGAGAAGGGCAGGTGGCCCCAGGTCCTTAGTAGGCATGCCGGGCACTGCATTTGACACCATCCGCCTCTTCTGGTTGTCCCCCCTCAATTCAACCTTTATACCCTCTGGGAGGCCCTTCCTCAACTTCTCCCAGCCAGTGGATCACTTCCTCTGTGTGGTCCCATGCTCTTCGTGAAAACAGCCATGTGGTACCTCAGTTCTTCTGTATATATATCTTCTTGTATATGTCGTCACACACCACTGGGCAACCCCACCTGGTGGAGGAGGGATTGGGAACCATGATGTCTGACTCTCCAGTTCCTGGCACAGAGCAGGCACATGGTAGTTAAGTGAAATGCAAAAACGGAATTCATACCAGCTTGTGGCCAGTGGTTCTTGTCTACAGGGTGTCTGCAATAATGAGTTCTTGTCACTGTTTATTGTGTGGATTACCCTAAAACTCTCTACATGCTCTTGAGAAAAGACAGTGATTCTGTTTCTATCCAAAATCATGATGTATGGAATTGTTGTTTTATGGTGGGGTCTTATAAAATAGCTTTTCATCAGTACAGTGTAAATGCGTGCATTGTAAAAACAACTCATCAGAGATAACCATGATTAGTGTATTTTGGCGAGCAACTTTCTCCACGTCTACCTGTGCACACAAACATACATGTATGCAGTTCTGTGTACATGAGATTATATTCTACCCTGCAGGTGCTGTTGATCTTCTACCTACATCCTTCCTACCCAGGAACCCAGAATCAGGCCAGGCTTCCACCCTCACTAGAGGAGAATCCTTAATGAGGATTCTCACTAAGAGAATCTACACAGGCTAACCTATACAAGGTGTTCTCTGCCAACAGTTACCAAGGGAAGAATGTACCTTAAGGTAGCTCAACCCATTTTTAAAAAGCCGTGGCTGGGCTTCCCTGGTAGTTAAGAATCCACTTCACAATGCAGGGGACACTGGTTTGATCCCTGGTCTGGGAAAATCTCACATGCTGCCAAGCAGCTAAGCCGTGTGCCACAACTGCTGAGCCTGTGCTCTGGAGCTCAGGAGTCACAGCTTCTGAGGCCTACCCACCCGAGATCCCATGCTCTACCACGAGAGAAGCACCAAAACTGGAGAGAAGCCTCTGTTCACCATGCCTAGAGAAAGCCCACTCTCAGCAATGAAGAACCCCACACAGCCTGAAAATACTTTTTTTTTAAAAGCTATTGGCTTGAGAGCAAAGACTTTTTCTCTCTCTTCCCTCCCTTTCTATAAATGTCAATTTTTAAAACTCAAGAAACACATTTTCCTAATGGCCACTGACAACCATCTTCCAGCCAGCCTTGGATAAGGATGATGGTGTGGATGGTAGAGCAGAGAGATACATACAGGTGTCCAGGTCTCTGAGGACCTTGTAGAGAAACTGCTTTTTGGTACCTCCCTCCTTACAACTGTCTAACTGTTGCAAGAAGGCAGGCCCCGGAAACTGGGCTCTTGTCTAACACTCGGAAATGCATTGTCCGAGGAGACGCATGTGCTGACAAAGCAAGAGATTTTATTGGGAAAGGGTTCCCGGGTGGAGGGCGGTAGGGTAAGGGAACCCAGGAGAGCTGCTCTGCCACGTGGCTCCCAGTCTCGGGTTTTATGGTGATGGGTTGTCTTTAGCGAATCATTTGACTCAGGGTCCTTCCTGGTGGTGCATACCTTGTTCAGCCAAGATGGATGCCAGAGAGGATTCTGGTAGGTGGTCTAACATGTGGTGTCTCCTTTTGAACTTTCCTGCACTCTTCCGGTGGATGGTGGCTTATTAGTCCTGTGTTCCTTACCAGGACCTCCTGTCATAAAACTCACGCAAATGGTTACTATGGTGCCTAGCCAGGGTGGGCGGTTTCCATCAGTGTGCCTCCCCTAACATGACCTTTGCCCTGAGAATTATGTGTGTGTTAGTCGCTCAGTTGTGTCCGACTCTTTGTGACCCCATGGACTGTAGCCCACCAGGCTCCTCTGTCAGTGGAATTCTCCAGGCAAGAATACTGGAGTGGGTTGTCATTCCCTTCTCCAGGGGAATCTTCCTGACCCAGAGATGGAACGTGGGTCTTTCTCCTGAACTGCAGGCAGATTCTTTACCAACTGGGCCACCAGGAAAGCCCAGGCCCTGAGAATTATGTGAGCTGTATCATAGGACCCAGGAGACAAAATGTGGCAGACCTCTATAGCTGATAGGGGGAAAGAAAAAAAAGCAAGATAGGTAAGGGTGGTAGTATCCTGCAAGGAGTTTTATTTCTTTTGTACACCATTTTAAAAGGATGCCTATACCTCTATTTTCTGATAAATGCAAAAGTATTTTCCTGAAAGGATACATCAGGAAACTGTAATCGGTTTGCCTTTGAGCACACAACTGAAATAACAGGGAACAGAAACATGAAGTCAGAAGAACTTATTTCCTCTCATTTTACACTTTTCAGTAAGGTTTCATTTTCACTCTATTACTATCGTGTTTGCACATCATAAAATTCACAAGGATGGGGAATGGAACTTAAGTAGCAATTTTGGATCTTTAATGAAAAAAATACTTTCTGTAATGGAAAAGATTAAAACTGATGATTATGTCTGAAAATGCCTGTTCCTGGTAGCATCTCTGCCAGTAGGGAGAATATACCTTTGCAGGGTAAGAAGGAATTCAGTTTAGAAAGCACTGCTTTTAGAGGCCAACTGAAACAAAGCACACCGTTACAGCCTTTTGGAGTCCTGAATTCAGGCGGGGAGGTGGGGGACTTCAACAATAGAAATGTGTTTTCCCACTGCCCTAGAGGCTGGAACTTCAAGTTCCTGGTGTCGGCAGGTTGGTCTCTTCTGAGGCTTCTCCCTTTGGCTTGTAGATGGCCGTCTTCTCCTCCTTGTGTCTTGACATAGGTTCCCGCTCTGCCTGTCCATGTCCAAATTTCCCTCTTATAAGAACAATTATTTCTTGCAAGCTGTTGCTGGAAGCCACCCCACCCCACTTCCCGAAATTTCCATTCAAAAATACTTACTGAAAACCTTTTAGTTTTCAGACCCTGTATGAGAAGCTGGCAAATATCCACCCCAAATGATTTCATTTTAACTTAATTACCTTTGTAAAAGACAAAAACAAAAACACCCTAACTCTGGAACTTCGCTGGTGGTCTAGTGGTTAAGAATCTGCCTCCAAATGCAGCGGATGTGAGTTCCACCCCAGTTGAGAGAACTAAGATCTCAGTGCTGCAGGGCAACTAAGCCTGTGTGCCTCAACTAGAGAGAAGCTCATATGCTGCAAAAGATCACGCAGCAAAAAAATAAATTTCACATTTGGGGGTGCTGGGGGGTTAGCTCTTCAGCATACGAATTTGGAGTGACGGGGGACATAATTAGGCCCATACAGGTATAGGTTACACTTCCCTGGTGGCTCAGTGGTAAAGAATTCGCCTGCCAATGCACAAGACGTGAGTTCGATCCCTCAGTCAGGAAGGCCCCCTGGAGAAGAGAATGCCAACCCACTCCTGGAGAATTCCATGGAGAGAGGAGCCTGGCGGGCTGCAGTCCATGGGATCACAGAGAGTTGGTCACAACCAAGCAATCAAGCATGCCGGCACCCCACTTTAGAATTAAGAAAAAAGCAGCTCAGAGAGGAGAATCAAGCTGTCTTAGGTCACACAGCTTGGAAGTGTAGCACCAGGATCACAAACCCAGAGCTACTGGCATCGTGGAATTTCCACTCCACTCACTCCGCTCTGTCCAGAAATAGCTCCTAGGGAATTTCAGTTGAGAAAATGAAAAAAGTTCATATTTTACCAAAGAAGTCTGCCTAATTCTGCCTAACCAAAGAATCTGCCAATTATCCCCTAAAATCCCATGAGATTTGTAGTATTTTGAACACTGCAAGGCAGCCAGTTAGGACACATGGTTGACAGGTGGTCATGGTTGACAGGTTGGTGGTGGTGGTTCAGTTGCTAAGTCGTATTTAACTCTTTTCGACCCCAGGGACTGTAGCCCCACCAGGCTCCTCTGTCCATGGGATTTCCAGGCAAGAATACTGGAGTGGGTTACCATTTTCTTCTCCAGGGGATCTCCCCGACCAGGGATCCAACCCACGTCTCCTGTGGATTCTTTACTGATTGAGCCACTAGGGACGGTAGGGGGCAAACCTCAAACAGGACTTCCCTGTGGTCCAGTGGCTGAGACCTTGCACTTCCAATGCAGGGGCTGTGTGTTCAATCCTTGGTCCTGGGAACTAATGTTCCACATGCTATGCAGCCAAAGTGAGTAAATAAATTGTAAAAGAACAACAGCAACAAAAACTCTTCTCAAACATATTTCTCTGGCAGCACAACCCAACTGCCATCCTGCTGTCGTGGACTCCACCCATCTCCTCCTCCTCACATGCTCTGCTCCAGCCTCGCTGGCTTCCATTCTGTTGTTCAAACATTCCTCGGGGTCTTTGCTCCAGCCATTCCTTCAGCCCAAATGGCTCGTTCCCCCACACCCACATGCCCAGCTCCCTGCCCCTCAAGTGTTTGCTCAGCCCCCACCTTCTCGGAGGCCCTGACTGTCCCACTTAATTCTCCTACCCATTCCTGTCCTTCTGACCCCTCTTCCTCATCTCTTACTTTCTTGCATTGCCCTTATCACCTTCAACCTTAGGACACAATTTCTCATCTCTCACGTTTATTGTTTATTATCTATGAGAGAGAATGAAGTCGCTCAGTCGTTTCCGACTCTTTGCGACCCCATGGACTATAACCCACCAGGCTCCTCCCTCCATGGGATTCTCCAGGCAAGAATACTGGAGTGGGTTGCCATTTCCTTCTCCAGGGACTCTTCCCGACCCAGGGACTGAACCCAGGTCTCTTGCATTCCAGATAGATGCTTTAACCTCTGAGCCACCAGGGAAGGGGCTATGCTGTAATGTAATGTCCACAAGGGTAGAAATCTTGATCTTGTCCGCAGACAGTTCTCAAAGCATCTGATACAGTATCTGGAAAATAAAAATTTTTTCACTAAGTGTGTACTGAATGGAAATTTCTGGAAGTAGTGTGGAATGGCTTCCATGAAGACCTTCCAATTAACCACAGAAAAGAGGATGTAGGAGGTTATTCTGTGCTTTCGGTTCCCAGAGGACACAGTTTTCTCAGGGCTCCCTGGCCCCTCCCCTGTGCCCCTGGGAAGCCCACAGCTCCATTTGGCATCTTGCCTGTGTTCTCCCTGGGGGTGATGGCTTGTTTCCCCCTCCCCTAGCCCCCGACTGAAGGCTCAGGGCCAGAACTCCAATCTGAACTACCTAGGTATCCTTTGAAGCCACGTGAGAGTCCAAAAATGGTTCTCAGCCTAAACTGCTGATCTATTCCAAGTTGAAAATTATAAAATTTTAACTGAGTTATTAAAGCAATGGATGAAATGAAGCATCACAGTGGATGATTTCACATAAAAGCTGTTTATAGTTCTATTTTGTTGGAGTCATTTCTTCTGTGAAGTCTCTGCTTTTGAAGGGCTTCCCTGGGACTCTGAGCTTCCACTGCAGGTGGGGCGTGGGTTCAGTCTGTGGCCGGGGAACTATGATCCCACATGCTGCATGGCCACAATAAATAAATAAGTTGTAAAAAAGAAAAACAACAAAGAACCACTTCTTTATATTAAAGAAAGGAGTTCTCGCCTTAGTTTCTTGGTATGAGAAGTGAGCCAAATTGCCAAGTCTAGGAAGCAGTCCCCAGAAGACTGCCATCACTTCTGACACCAATCACAAATTTAGGGCATTCCCAAGGTCACCAATAATTTGCTGTAAAGACTCACAGAACTCATTGAAAGCTGTTATGCTATGGTTTATTACAAGGAAGGATACAGATGAAAACCAGCCAGGGCAGAGTGCATAGAACAGAGTCCATGGAACAGAGTGCTCTGCTACGCAGAGCTTCCAGTCATCTGATCTGGTGGAGTCCTGGACGGTGGCCTCCTGGCTGTGATGCGTGGCAATGAGCACAGATGACTGAAGAGTTTCCACTGGCCGACAAGGAATGATCTTAACACTAGTGAGGAATACAATGCGATAGATAGAAACATATTATGTGTGTTAAAATCTCTGCGTTTCTAATGATCCTTTTAAAAGATAGCTACAGAATGCTAGGAAACTAAATCGTTATTTGGAAAACTGGTAAACAGAGGGGAAGATGCAAGCACCTGTCTCACCTTTCTCTGTCAAATGATACTCAGAGTAATTAAGAGTGAATGGCGGGGACTTCCCTGGTGGTCCAGTGGTTAAGAATCTGCCTGCCGATGCAGGGGATGCAGGTTCAATCCGTGGCCCAGGAAGATCCCACATGCCTTGGAACAACTAAGCCTGTGTGCCACAACTACTGCAGTTTGCGTGCCTAGAAGCCCTGCTCCACAACAAGAGAAGCCACCACAATGAGAGGCCCTCGCACCGCAACTAGAGAAAGCCCACGTGTGGCAACAAAGACCCAGCACAGCCAAAAATAAATGAATAATTTTTAAAGAGTGGCTGATGGGAAGTTTCTCTTTATTGAAGTATTACAGCTGAATAATGAAGAACAGCAGAATTAAAATATGCCATTTGCAATCCATGATGAGTCAATGAATTCAGGCAATGATTATCTATGACTTTTAATGTAAAGAGAGAGAGAGAAGAGATGTCTTTTGCATCCTTATAGGAGAACATACCACTGCCTATGGCACGCTCTTGCCCCAAACTAGAACCTAATGTGATCAAAACTCTAGATCAAACTATCAGTTTTGAGCAATACAGGCATAGTTCGATACTGCAAGTTTGGTTCCAGACCCCTCAATAAAGTGAATATTGCAACAAAGCAAGTCATATGAACTTTTAGGTTTCTCAGTTATGTTTATACTGTATCAAGTGTGCATTAGCACTATTTCTTTAAAAAATGTACATACCTTCATTTTAAATTGTGATGTTGCTTAAAAAATACCAACCATCATCTGTCAATGCAGGGTTGCCACAAACCTTCAAGCTGTAAAAAATGCAATTTCTGCAAAGCAAAATAAAGCAAAGTACAATAAAACACATTATGCCTGCATAAAGAACTAAGGAATGTGTTTAATGACACCAAAGGGATGTGACAAATAAAATTTTGATTTTATTAGTATTTCTGTATTAATATCAGGTTATTTCTATAAATCACCTGATTTCTTTCACAAATAAATTGAAAAAGAAAATGATGACACAGAAATTTGAGCTGACTAGATATTTAGTAATATAAAGGCATTATTAAATTTTTAGATGTGACAATGGTGTTTAGATTATTTTTCAGAGTCCTTATACCAAAATGTTGATGGATAAAGTAACAGGAGGTCTGAGATTGCATTAAGCTGATCTAGGCTGATGGCAAGCAAGTAGGCGTATGCTAGTCTTCCCAGATTGTGCAGTGGTAAAGAATCCACCTGCCAATGCAGTAGACGCGAGTTCAATCCTTGGGTCAGGAAGTTCCCCAACCCACTCCAGTATTCTTGCCTAAAAAATTCCATGGACAGAGGAGTCTGGTGGGCTGCAGTCCATGGTAAACCTATATATATATATATGTTTGAACTCGCTATATATATATATATATACATATATATATATATATATGGAGAAGGCAATGGCACCCCACTCCAGTACTCTTGCTTGCCTGGAAAATCCCATGGGCAGAGGAGCCTGGTGGGCTGCAGTCCATGGGGTCCCTAAGAGTTGGACATGACTGAGCAACTTCACTTTCACTTTTCACTTTCATGCACTGGAGAAGGAAATGTCAGTCCACTCCAGTGTTCTTGCCTGGAGAATCCCAGGGTTGGGGGAGCCTGGTGGGCTGCCGTCTATGGGGACGCACAGAGTCGGACACAACTGAAGTGACTTAGCAGGAGAATATATATATATATATATATATAATATATATATTATTTGTTCTATGCTAGCAAATATAATTTACAGAATGAGTGAATATAACTCATTCTGGAAGTATAACTCATTCTGGAAGTGAGTTTGGAAATTATATTTGGAAATACATATTTGTTAGAATATACTGAAATTTTCTGAAAATTATATTTGTTAAATTACATTTCTTATAGGAAATTAAATGTATTCACCTATCATGTAGCAGCAGCTGCTGCTGCTGTTCAGTCCCTAAGCTGTATCTGACTCTTTTCAACCCATAGACTGTAGTCCACCAGGCTCCTCTGCCCGTGGGATTCTCCAGGCAAGAATACTGAAGTAGGTTGCCATTTCCTTCTCCAGGGGACCTTCTCAATCAAGGATTGAACACGTGTCTCCTGCATTGGCAGGTGGGCTACAGAGTCACCAGGGAAGCCGCATGTATGGGGGACATAGGAACAAATTACGTATAAGCATAAAAATACATATGGAAGTAAAATAAAATCTGGGAAGACACTGTTACCGAAGGGCTTGTTCACATAGTTTTTGAATGGATGATAGATGGTAGTATTTGAATTCCAATGAATCCCTCTGAGAGAGGGATTGGTATGGTAATTTGATTTTAATATGTCAAATTTTAATATGTCACTTTGCTGCTGGCCATGGCTTGTTTCAGGCAGACTTCCCACTGAGCATAGCTAGAAAATCCTGACAAAGTTTTTTTTTAATCTAAGGCAGCAAGGAGCTACAGGGAACCTCAGGGAGCCAGCGTCCTAGAAAAAAGGAACCTAGAGAGTGAGCTTGAACTTAGCTCGACTTCTCCCTTCAAGGCATTTGCCAATTGGCAAATGGGGACTGACAAGCTGAGCCAAGAGCAGCAGATGAGATACTGAGATGCTGAAGGCAGAGCTGGTGATGTGTCAGAGCTGGGAGAACAAACATTCGGGGGCATTCCAGGCAGCACTAGTGGTAAAGAACCCGCCTGCCAATGCAGGAGATGGAAGAGACAAGGGTTTGATCCCTGGATTGGGAAGATCGCCTAGAGCAGGGCATGGCAACCCACTCCAGTATTTTTGCCTGGAGAATCCCATGGACACAAGGGCCTGGCAGGCTACAGTCCACGGGGTCACAGGGAGTCGGACACGACTGAGGCGACTAAGTACACGTGCACCAACAAACACTCGGGTTCAGGACCTGCCAAACGAAGGACACCTCAGGCTTTCAGGATGGACCCTAAAGGCAGACGGCCGATAACAAAGTATGAAGTAGAAATAGATGCACCTTCATAAGGACTGAAGCCTACCTTCTAATACACTCAGTCCCTAATGGGACACAGTTATGTTCAGTTCAGTTCAGTTCAGTTCAGCCGCTCAGTCATGTCCGACTCTTTGCGACCCCATGAATCGCAGCACGCCAGGCCTCCCTGTTCATCACCACCTCCCGGAGTTCACTCAGACTCACGTCCATCAAGTCTGTGATGCCATCCAATGTTAGTCTCTAGTTAAGTCAAAAATGAATATCATAATGTTTAGGGAAAATATCAAAAGTAAAAGAATGCATAATTAGTGAACTAATAAAGATGAAAAAGGGAATAATAAGTTCTGCCCTGGAAGCAAGATAATTCTCTCTGGATTATGATATTGTCCAAAGATTCAAATTATCAAGAATTATTTTTAGGGAATTCCCTGGTGGTCCCGTGGTTGGGACTCAGTGCTTTCATTGCCAGGAGTCCTGGTTCAATCCCTAGTAGGGAACTATGATCCTGTAAGCTTTGTGGTAATGCCAAAACAAGACAAATGACAACAACAAGTCACAGATCCAAGAAACTATGAACACAAGATGGATCAATACAAATAAAAACTCACTTAAAAACAGCATATCAAATTACCAAAAATTAAAGGAGAAAATGCTAAAACTGGCCAGAAGAAAGGTAAAAATTTATGCTACAATGAAAGACACAAAAGCAAAACTTATGATTGACTTCTCAGCCCGAAGAAAAGCTAATGATACCTTCAAAGCAACAAAGAAAAATAACCGATGACCTAGAATTCTATGTCCCGAAAATTATCCTTCCAAAGCAAAAGTGAAATAAGGATAATTAGGCAAATAACAATTGAGAAATTTCTTTAGCAGCAGATTTGCTACAGAATGTATTAAGTGGAGTTTTTAGGTAGAAGGAAAATAATTCTACATGGAAGCACAGAGACACAAGGAGGTATGAAGAGCAACAAAAAGCAATTTATTCACCCTCCAAAAAATATGGGTGAATCTTAATGAAAATATTGGCTGTGTAAAACAACAATAACTGTTTGTAGGATTAAAATATATACACAGAATTTAAACAAAAGTGACCAGTACTACGAACAAAGCTAGTGGAGGTGATGGAATTCCAGTTGAGCTATTTCAAATTCTGGAAGATGATGCTGTGAAAGTGCTGCACTCAATATGCCAGCAAATTTGGAAAACTCAGCAGTGGCCACAGGACTGGAAAAGGTCAGTTTTCATTCCAATCCCAAGAAAGGCAATGCCAAAGAATGCTCAAACTACTGTATAATTGCACTCATCTCACATGCTAGTAAAGTAATGCTCAAAATTCTCCAAGCCAGGCTTGGAGAACTGTGAACTGTGAACTTCCAAATGTTCAAGCTGGTTTTAGAAAAGGCAGAGGAACCAGAGATCAAATTGCTGACATCCGCTGGATTATTGCCAGGAGCCAGCGTAAGGAATTCCACCTGTGACAAGGTCATTCGGCAGAGCTCTGATGGCAAGGCTAAATGGGACCTCAGGTTTTCCCCCTGGTATTTCCTGAGCATGTACCCCCAAAACCAAAAATCTGCCAGCCTCTGTACTCTGCTTTTCTACTCTTCTCACCCACTCTGGAAAAAAGTCAACTCAGGGCTTTGGTCTTCTGCATTTGAAGGGATGTTTCAGTTAAATCCCCTCTGATAGTTCTTCAGTTTGCCTAACAGGTTCCCCTGGACCTCTTACAGCTTGTGAATTGCTTACAGCCCCCCAACCACAAGAGGCACAAAGCTTAAAAGCATCTTAAAGATACAGAGCCTTTTCTAGAGAGTTAAAAATCATATTGGTGACAGGTTTTCACTGTTGACTCAATGATTGCTGCCAGACCTCCATATTCTTTATCTTTTAGGCACCTGGGAGGATGTTAATCAATGTAATCAGGATATAGAAAAAGATAGATAGTAGTTTTGATGTTAGCAACATTAGACTTTTGAGTTACTTTTTTTTGTTGTTATAAATCACTGTACTCCTTGCTAGGCTTCCCAGGTGGTGCAGTGGTAAAGAATCTGCCTACCAGTGCAGTAGACGCGAGTTCAGTCCCTGGGTCAGGAAGCTCCCCAACCCACTCCAGTATTCTTGCCTGAAAAATTCCATGGACAGAGGAGTCTCGTGAGTGACTGAGCAAACCGCTGTACTCCTTACTTGTTATAAATTGCTGTATCTTTGCTATGTGAGAATGTAACTTTATTTAGTGCTTTCTGAGAATGGCACCAGACTTTGGGAAGATCAACACAAATAAGTCTTCTGGTTGACAAACCCTTATCAGAAAAAAGGCTGTAAAATGTTAACTGGCCCTTTTGGCCAGAAGATGATGTAAATCACCTAAGACCTGTGTACACAACTAGGTATGCACAGAGAAATGCCTGGTTTTGATAAAAGTCTGGGCTGCTAATGCTGCATAATTTTGTATTACCCATTGATCTCCATGTACTATCAAAAGTATAAAAAGCCTTCTGAATAATAGGGGCCAGACCAGTCACTGGACTGGTTTCCCCTGTGTCTCCTCTTTACTCTAATTTCAGGCTGAATTCCCATCTGGACGGGGCAGCTCACCAAGTCTACTTACTTGTCCTGGCTTCTAAGAACCTCGTGAAAGGGAGCCTAAGGTGGGGCACCCTTTGATATTCAAGTGGGCACCGATGGCCCAAGTAGATGGTGCAAATCTCTTGTCCTGAGATTTTATTGGTCTTCCCTGAAAGCCAAGTCATTCGGCCTCTTTTCTCCACTAAATTTTCCTACTACACTAATTCTTCCTAATCTGATCCTATATTAATAAATAAATAAGTTTTCCTCTCCTACACCGTCCACGCTTTGAATTACCCTGGATCCACTGGGGCTAGACCCCAGCAATTTCTGCTTTATTGACTATGCCAAAGCCTTTGACTGTGTGGATCACAATAAACTGTGGAAAATTCTGAAAGAGAATTCTGAAAGTTCACCTGACCTGCCTCTTGAGAAACCTATATGCAGGTCAAGAAGCAACAGTTAGAACTGGACATGGAACAACAGACTGGTTCCAAATAGGAAAAGGAATACATCAAGGCTGTATATTGTCACCCTGCTTATTTAACTTCTATGCATAGTACATCATGAGAAATGCTGGGCTGGCAGAAGCACAAGCTGGAATCAAGATTGCCGGGAGAAATATCAATAAACTCAGATATGCAGATGACACCACCCTTTTGGTAGAAAGTGAAGAGGAACTCAAACGCCTCTTGATGAAAGTGAAAAACGAGAGTGAAAAAGTTGGCTTAAAGCTCAACATTCAGAAAACAAAGATCATGGCATCCGGTTCCATCACTTCATGGGAAATAGATGGGGAAACAGTGTCAGACTTTATTTTGGGGGGGGGGCTCCAAAATCACTGCAGATAGTGACTGTAACCATGAAATTAAAAGACACTTACTCCTTGGAAGGAAAGTTATGACCAACCTAGAGAGCATATTCAAAAGCAGAGACATTACTTTGCCAACAAAGGTCCATCTAGTCAAGGCTATGGTTTTTCCAGTGGTCACGTATGGATGTGAGAGTTGGACTGTGAAGAAAGCTGAGCACTGAAGAATTGATGCTTTTGAACTGTGGTGTTGGAGAAGACTCTTGAGAGTCCCTTGGACTGCAAGGAGGTCCAACCAGTCCATTCTAAAGGAGATCAGTCCTGGGTGTTCTTTGGAAGGACTGATGCTAAAGCTGAAACTGTAGTACTTTGGCCACCTCATGCGAAGAGTTGACTCATTGGAAAAGACTCTGATGCTGGGAGGAATTGGGGGCAGGAGGAGAAGGGGACGAAAGAGGATGAGATGGCTGGATGGCATCACCGACTCAATGGACGTGAGTCTGAGTGAACTCCGAGAGATGGTGATGAACAGGGAGGCCTGGGGTGCTGCAATTCATAGGGTCACAAAGAGTTGGACACGACTGAGCGACTGAACTGAAGAGAACTGAAGTGAACTGAAAACTATACAATTTTCAGAGGAAAACATACGAAAACATTTTGATGACATGGGACTTGCAATGATTTCTTGGTATGAGACAGAACGCACAAGTAACGACAAAAAGAGTTGTAGAGGAAACCAATTCTATTTGCATACATACATTAAATGAACTTACAACAAATGTAAGTCTAATAGTGTAAATGGTAATATCTTTTGCTTGGCAAGCACTTTGAAATGCAGACTCAACAGTGGTAGTTAATGTATCATTCAAAATACACTCTTGTAATCCTTTAACTCATTACACTTGACTATTCAGCCTGTAAATCCCCAGTAATCATCACCTCAAAGCCAGTTGACCATTATCAAGTCTACTAAAATGCCCCACTGAAACAATGTATCTGGGAGAAAAATATAAAATCTCAAGTCAGGGGCACATTAGCTTTTTAAGAGGGATTTAAATCTTATACCTCTGAACTCCTTCCCATCAGCTCTATTCATCTTTCTGGTCCCAGTTACCTCCTGCTAAAACAAGAGGATTTGAGGACTTCCCTAGTGGTCCAGTGGCTAAGACTCTGCATTCCCTATGCAGGGAGCCTGGTCAGGGAACTAAATCCCACATGCTGTAACTAAGAGTTACAGTCTGCATGCCTCAGTGAAGATCAAGGATCCCACATGCCACACTAAAACCCTGCACGGCCAAATAAAAAAATATTATGAAAATAAAACAAGGACAATTTTCTATGGTCTTCCAGGTCTATGTGTCTAAGCTTCTCCCATATTCAAGGCTCCTGTGTACATGATCTGGCTTATTTTTAATCCAAGGGCCACTTAGGGATGAGGCATGGATTCCAAGTGAAGTTCAAATTGCAATATCAGCAGTGGCCCAAGTACACAATGTCAGGCTGCCGAAACTGGCTTTTAAACATGCCTCAGAGCTATTGAATCATACCAAACTGCTCATTTTACAACTGAGAAAATGAAGATTCAGGGAAATTAATTTTTTTCGTTGGATTATCCCACTTAGGATTTAGACAAGTGAAGTTCAAATTGCAATATCAGCAGTGGCCCAAGTACACAATGTCAGGCTGCCGAAACTGGCTTTTAAACATGCCTCAGAGCTATTGAATCATACCAAACTGCTCATTTTACAACTGAGAAAATGAAGATTCAGGGAAATTAACTTTTTTTCGTTGGATTATCCCACTTAGGATTTAGTTCAGTCACCCACAAATAAACCTCTTGTAACCACTCCCCGCCTGTCACTCAACACCAAATGTTTACTGTCTGTTACGTGCAAACTTCAGATGATAAAAAATCCGCTGGCAATGACAGAGACCCAGGTTTGATCCCTGGGTCAGGAAGATCTCTTCCTGGCAAAGAGAATGACTACCCACTCCAGTATACTTGCCTGGAGAATACCATGGATGGAGGAGCCTGGCTGGCTACAGTCCAGGGGTCACACAGACATGACTGAGCAAGTAGGACCATGTGCCAGCCATTACTGTAAGCACTTGGGACTCATCAATATACAAACTGAGACCAAAAACAAAAAACAAAAAACTCACCCTCAAGTAGCTTACATAGTAGCAGGGGGGCTGGAGGTAATCAGTTTTTGCATTAGGTAAGTATTGGGTTGGCCAAAATGTTTGTTTGGATTTTTGATAAAATATTATGGAAACCCTGAATGAATATTTTTGCCAGCCTAATATATTCTACAGCATGTGGAGGGTGGTAAGGATGGAGTAGGAGAACAAAGCAGGAAAACAGAGAGCAGAAGTAGCAGAGAACGGGGAATTTGTTGGGCTTGTGACTTTTAAATAGGCCCCATTGAGAAAGTGACAGTTGACAAAAACCTAAAGGAGGTGAAGGAGTTAGTCCCAAAGGTATCTAGGGGGAAGGTATAAAGCAGGAAGACTGCACCTGGAAATGTTCTCAGGTAGCACCCTGCCTAGTGAGCTCAATAAACAATGAGCATATGTTTGTTTGAATCATGGTTTTCTCAGAACCATGCACTGCAAGGAAATCAAAGCAGTCAATCAGAAAGGAAATCAACCCTGAATATCCATTAGAAGGACTGATCCTGGAGCTGCAGTTCCAATACTTTGGCTACCTGATGTGAAGAGCTGACTCATTGGAAAAGACCCTGATGCTGGGAAAGACTGAGGGCAGGAGAAGGGGACAGCAGAAGATGAGATGGCTGGATAACATCACTGACTCAATGGACATGAGTTTGAGCAAACTCTGGGAAACAGCGGATACAGGTGTGCTGCAGTCCACAGGGTCCCAGAGAGTCAGACACAACCAGCGACTGAACAATAAAGCCGCCTATGTGATTAGCGTGACTGAAGAACCAATGTTTGAATTTTTAAAAGCAATTTAGGGACTTCCCTGGTGGCCCAGTGGCTAAGATTCCAAACTCCCAGGGCAAGGAACCCAAGTTTGATACCTGGTCAGGGAACTAGACCTCACGTGCTGCAATTAAGAGCTCAAATGCCACACCTAAAAGCTCACAAGTGAAAGTGAAAGTCACTCAGTTGTGTCTGACTCTTTGCAACCCCATGGACTATACAGTCCACATAATTCTCCAGGCCAGAGTACTGGAGTGGGTAGTAGCCCATTCCTTCTCCAGCAGGGTCTCCTGCATTGCAGGCAGATTCTTTACCAGCTAAGCCAGCAGGAAAGGCCAAAAGCTACCATGCCACACCTGAAAAGCTCTTGTGTGCTGCAACCAAGACCTGCTGCAGCCAAATAAAATAAATCTATAAAAACTATTTAATGAATTTTAATATAAAAAGCCAATATTCAACTCAGTCATTGGAGAAATTTTTACACGTATTTGGAACGATGTGGGTATATGAATCTAACTTTTCAACTAACTTTTACAAATTCTAGAAAATGATCAAATATCTGCACTAAAAATGTACTGTTCAAATTGAGATGTTTGGTTAATTATAACATCGACACCAGATTTCATAGACTTTCAATATAAAAAAAGAATTAAAAAAACTCATAATAACTTCCTCTATGTAAACTAAGTAAAATAATTATTAACAATTTCATCTGTTTGCATTTTTAATAAGTTACCAGAAAATTTTAAAAAAAATTTTATTATTATTATTATTTTTTTTTTTTTCAGAAAATTTAAAGTCACATCCTTGGTTCACATTCTACTGCTTCGAGAAAATATAAAGAGGTTGAACTGCCCATGGGGTTAGAAAGAGGCACCACTGAAGTTAGGTAATAATGCAAGAAAATATCTGATGAACGCCAAACACCACGTGCAGTAAGGACTCTGAGCAGAGAAGGATGGGGATGTAGGAGAGCCAAGCAAATCTTCAACAGGTGGTGGTGGTTTAGTCGCTCTGTCTCTGTCTGACTCTTGCGACTCCATGGACAGACTGTCCATGGGATTTCCCAGGCAAGAATACTGGAGTAGGTTGCTATTTCCTTCTTCAGGGGATCTTGCCGACCTCGGGATCTAGCTCGGGTCTCTGGCATTGCAGGCGTATTCTTTACACACCCGAGAGATTCGAGAGACGCGCCGCAGGATATGGTCCCGCCCCGAACGCACTGGGTCTTTTGACCCTGCCGCCCCGCCGTAATCGCGCTTCACGCCTCGCGTTCGCGATGGCGGACGTGTCCGAGAGGACGCTGCAGTTGTCTGTACTGGTGGCTTTCGCCTCCGGAGTGCTCGTGGGCTGGCAGGCAAACCGGCTGCGGCGGCGCTACCTGGACTGGAGGAAGAAGAGGCTGCAAGACAAGCTAGCGGCGACGCAGAAGAAGCTGGATCTGGCCTGAGATCCCGCCCTGTTGGTCCCCGCTGACTCCCGCGCGACCACCTCGAGGGCATCTAGCCTGTCCCGTGCGGGGCCTCGGCCACAGCTAGGCCCGTCTCACGCCCTCCTCTCGGAGTGCCAAGCTTGTCTTGGAGTTGGTGAGCAGTATTTATAGCAGCGCTTTAAGGGGAGATTTTTGGGATAGACTAATATCTTGCTGCAAGAGGGTTTCTAGGGCCCCAGAAAGAAGAGAAAGTTATGTTTTCCGTGGTAACGCACACTTTGGTGCCATAGTTCAGTTCCCTTCGCGTGTTTAACGGGACTGCCTTGCTGCTGCTCCTGCTGCTGCTAAGTCGCTTCAGTCGTGTCCCACTCTGTGCGACCCCATGGACTGCAGCCTACCAGGCTCCTCCGTCCATGGGATTTTCCAGGCAAGAGTACTGGAGAGGGTTGCCATTGCCTTCTCCTGTAACTGCATAGTGATACACCAGTTCAACTTACTGCTATGGGGGAAAAACACCATTTAATGAGACATGAAGACAGCACAAACCTGACTAAGGGGACACAGGCTGTGGACCACAGCACGGCAATGACCAGAGCAAGTGGGGGGATGGGGGAGGGGAGATGGATGGGTAAACTGCAGCCCAGGGAGTTCTAGAGGGGGTCTGGATTGATGACGACTAAGCAGACCACAGGATGAGACAGGAAATCAAAACCAATGATGAAAGCAGACACACCGTCAGAGAACTCCAATAGCAAGGAAAACATACAGAACTGTTTTTTAACAAATATTCAGAAAGAAGCATGAAACCAAAGAGAAATCGTCAAAGAATTTTAAATATCAACTAATTAGCCAATGATGCAAATTATAAAAACAGTGTGTTGAAAGACCACAAAATGGACTACTTACTTCACAGGCCGCTTCACAGGTGGCTAAAATGATTCACGGTTAATTTAATTATAAGCTGACTAACCATGCAGCTAACATGAAATGGGTGGTAACAGAAAAAAGTGATAATACAAGTCCAGTTACAACGTGCAAAGTCATTGCACCTCGACAACATTAAGCTTCTAAATGGAAAACTCTCAAAAGAGTAGAAAAAGATGGACTGTGGAGGTGTTCCTACCACTCTTTTCTCTCCCTGATCAGTTTATATTTAAAAATATCTTTGATAGCACTGTAGTACATCTTTGCATTCATGCTTCGTCATCTCCAGTCTAAATTCTTAGCTTTTTGGCGGGCTGGGAAAGTGGAAAGAACAGTGGTTTGTAGTCAGGAGCTTTGAATCTAGTCTTGGCTTTTTCATTAGAGCTCTGCAAACTTCCAGGGTCTCAGTTTTCTTATCTGTAACACCAGATCTTGTTGGTCATGGTTAAACAGTAAAAATAATTTGAAGTTATCCATTACGTATTTCTAATATTAATTTTTCTTTCGTGTTTCCAACAGCTCATTGAAGATATATATGGAGAACTGGACAGAAATAATTTCTCCTTGCACTTTATGAATCAATTTTATTTTTAAAATAAAAAATGTAAACATATTTGAACCTTTTATTTAAAGGGAAAAGAGTATCATTGCATTAAGAGAGCTGGAGGCTCAAAATGGATAATTACTGTTTTTGATCACATACCTTGTTTTCTGAGGAATCTGTGCTGGTTCGTTGATACAACTGCAAAGCAAAGTTGGTCAAAGAACCATTACCAGTCCCTTTGCTCAGCAGATTTGCTGGAACTATTCTGGAAACCAAACAACTGTGTAAAAATACCTGAGGTAAGGGGATATATGTAAGACCTTTACACTTCTGAGGGTAACATACTCCAAGCACAAAGTATAAGTTTTTATTGACAAATTTCTTTTGTATTGTTAACAAAATGTACATGTAAAGGAGAAAACTCACTGAATAGAGCTTAGTGATAAATCCCAAATACAGTTGACCCTTGAACAACATGGGTTTGAATTGCACCGATCCACTTACATGTGGATTTTTTTCAATAAATCTCCATGTAATAAATCTCCACTATCCACTTACTATCCATGGTTGGTTGAGTCCATGCATGTGGAAACGTGGACAGGAATGATCGACTGTGCCACTTGAGCATCCTTAGATTTTGGTATCCGTCGCAACTCTGGAACCAGTCCTCCAATGGTACCAAGGGATGGCTGTCTAAAAATCAAGGGTGGGTGACCAAGTCCCTATGTGCTAAGTCGCTTCAGTTGTGTCTCTTTGTGACCCTATGAACTGTAGCCCAGTAGGGTCTTCTGTTCATGGGATTCTCCAGGCAAGAACACTGGAATGGGTTGCCGTTTCTTCCCGACCCAAGGATAGAACCCAGCTCTCTTATACATCTCCTGCACTGGCAGGCGGGTTCTTTACCATTAGCACCACCTGGGAAGATGGTGGTGCCTCCAGACTATTGGTATGTGCCCAGTTAAGCATCTGGGTTATGACTGGTTCTCTCTGGGGCTGTTCTTGTGCCAGGTGCCTGGTGCACCTGGTCTTTCCAGTGTTGACTCCTTTTCTAGTACTTACGTGTAGCACCTGGACACACTCGTCTCCCTCTCCCGTCTCACCTCAGTGTTCATATCCCTGCCCCCTAGTGCCTGTGCTGTTCAGCCCCAAGTTTTGCCTTGTCCTTACATGGTTTTTAAGCTGCCCCACAGCACTCCTCATCTGCCTCTTGTTTTCTGCCTACTGCATCTTTATCCCATGCCCAGGTGTTCCCATCCCTGTGGTGGACAGCTACCTCTGACATTGCCTCTCACTGTTTCTCATCTATGTCTACTCCTTGCCCTACTTAAATGTGGTGGGTTTTTTTTTCCCTTGAAAATTCTACTTACTTGGAGATGCTACTTTTTGCCTGTTAGCCACTGCTTCTGCTGCTGCTTCAGTCGTGTCCGACTTTGTGTGACCCCATAGACGGCAGCCCAGTAGGCTCCTCCATCCTGGGATTCTCCAGGCAAGAACACTGGAGTGGGTTGCCATTTCCTTCTCCAGTGCATGAAGGTGAAAAGAGAAAAAGAAGTCACCCAGTTGTGTCTGACTCTTAGCAACCCTATGGACTGCAGCCCACCAGGCTCCTCTGCCCGTGTGATTTTCCAGGCAAGAGGACTGGAGTGGGGTGCCATTGCCTTCTCCATGTTAGCCGCTAGTTCTTCACTATGAGTCTCTCTGAAGCTGTTAAATTCTTTTTCATCTTTTTAAAAGTGAGCTCAGATCATTGGTGTAGGGGGAAGAGTTTGGGAATTGGATTTATAAGAATGACCCCCATGTGGGGAAATGTTATTACAGACCTCCCTGAGAGATGTAAAATGTAAAATTTAAGTTTCAGAGGGTCATAGTGGACTAGTTCACTACAAGACTCTCCCAAAGCTGTTAAATTCTTTTTCAGTAGCTCCTATGAGGAAACCATACAAGGTTGATGTTCGTTGTAACACTCTGATGGAAGAAAATCATAATGAGTTTTATGAAATAGACTGTTCTCAGGAGAAACGATGGCTGTGGTTTGCTTTGGTTTTGGCCACCTCACTTCAGAACTGTCTTGTCTTAACATTACTCTTGGTTTTCATAAGGGCATTAAGGGATGACAATGGAGAAGCAATGGCTAGCGTTAAAGTGACTATGCTGAGGGTTACAAGTTAAAAAATGTAAATTAAAAAAGAACATAGCTGAGCAGTTACATTCTTTACAGCATGGTGAATACTGAAGTGGCATTTCTCAACCTTGAATATGTGCATAAAGCCATGGAGTATTATTACAGTACACATTTTAATCCTGTAGTTCTGGGCTGAGGCCTGAGAAGAGGCATTTCTAACAGACTTCCAGGTGATGATGATGCCAATCCAAGATTCAGGAAATGCTTGTCATTCTGAATAGGGTACAGAAGTGTATAAAATCTGTCATCTTTCCACTGGAGGTAAACAAGAGTAAAAAACTTTTTCATCTTGGAAAATCCCATGGACAGAGGAGCCTGGTAGGCTGCAATCCATGGGGTCGCTGAGTCGGACATGACTGAGCAACTTCACTTTCACTTTTCACTTTCATGCATTAGAGAAGGAAATGGCAACCCACTCCAGCATTTTTGCTTGGAAAATCCCAGGGATGGAGGAGCCTGGTAGTCTGCCTTCTCTGGAGTCGCACAGAGTCGGACATGACTGACGTGACTTAGCAGCAGCAGCAGCATTCCTTATACATGTACACATATGTAAGGGGTTTCTTTGTTTATTTTTTACCAACATAGAATTGTACCATCTTCATGACCCTGTAATTTTTTCATTTAAAATATGGAGCTCCCTATAAAGCAGAAAGTTTTCCTAATTTATTTAGAGACATATATGTAAAATAAATAAGAATTTCCTAAACGACAGATTGTTTTTAGTGCAATTTTTTTTCTTCTTAACTCTTACAAGATCATTAGAAGTACTGATTTGTTAGTCCATCTGAAAATCTAACGCTACCTCAGTTGTTGGATTTTTAATGGAAAAACTGGCTATTTAAGTGAATTTTAAGTATCATGAGCTATAATGAAGTTTATTCTAAATAAAGACAGAAGCTATAAACAAAGCAGAGCAACAGTAGAATAGTTGAGTATACTAGAATATGTCATACAATGAAATGTCAAAGAGCAATGAGAGGGAACAACCTACAAGCTACACGATGATATAGATGCATTGCACAAACAGGTTGAGTGAAAGAAGCCAGTGCACTGTGTGAATCCATTATTCAGTTCAAAAGGAAGCAAGACAAATTTTTACAGTTAGAAGTTGGGGTCAGTTCAGTCACTCAGTCGTGTCCGGCTGCAACCCCATGAATCCCAGCACGCCAGGCCTCCCTGTCCATCACCAACCCCCAGAGTTCACTCAAGACTCAAGTCCATAGAGTCAGTGATGCCATCCAGCCATCTCATCCTCTGTCGTCCCCTTCTCCTCCTGCCCCCAATCCCTCCCAGCATCAGAGTCTTTTCCAGTGAGTCAACTCTTCGCATGAGGTGGCCAAAGTACTACAGTTTCAGCTTTAGCATCAGTCCTTCCAAAGAACACCCAGGACTGATCTCCTTTAGAATGGACTGGTTAGACCTCCTTGCAGTCCAAGGGACTCTCAAGAGTCTTCTCCAACACCACAGTTCAAAAGCATCAATTCTTCAGTGCTCAGCTTTCTTCACAGTCCAACTCTCACATCCATACATGACTACTGGAAAAACCATAGCCTTGACTAGACGAATCTTTGTTGGCAAAGTAATGTCTCTGCTTTTGAATATGCTATCTAGGTTAGTCATAACTTTCCAGGGAGTAAGCGTCTTTTAATTTCATGGCTTGCAGTCACCATCTGCAGTGATTTTGGAGCCCCCCAAAAAGTCTGACACTTTCCACTGTCTCCCCATCTATTTCCCATGAAGTGATGGGACCAGATGCCATGATCTTCGTCTTCTGAATGTTGAGCTTTAAGCCAACTTTTTCACTCTACTCTTTCACTTTCATCAAGAGGCTCTTTAGTTTTTCTTCACTTTCTGCCATAAAGGTGGTGTCATCTGCATATCTGAGGTTATTGATATTTCTCCCAGCAATCTTGATTGCAGCTTGTGGAGTTGGGGTGGTGTTTACTTTTAGTGTAGGAGTGGAGGTGGGTGAGGACTAGAAAAAAGGGAAGACTACTAGGATGTGGGATACCATCAGTATCCAAATCTGGTTGATGTTACATGGAGGTGTGTTCAAAGTGAAAATTAAGTGAGGTGGTTCTTGTCACTTTTCTGCTGAAGAAAGAACACAAATAGCATGGCTCTTGCCCTGTGGGATTAACTTATAAACGGGTATCAATGTGGTTCATCTTTTAAAAAGTGAGCTTCCGTGTAGTGGGAAGAGTTTGGGAATTGGATTTATAGGAATGAGTCCCACTTGAGGAAATGTTATTACAACCTCCCTGAAATGTAAAATGTAGCGCATAATCACGGTTTATAGACTTCCTGTAGAACAAAATGACCATCCCTAGAACATAGAATTCAGGATGCAAAAACCACAATTAAGTGATACTCCAGCAATATCCCAAATAGCAAACAATTAAATACTGCCTTTGTGAAGTGAGAGTATACAGCAGAAACCACGTATCCCGTATAAGCCATGTAAGAAAACGATCTGTACAGTTCATTTAAGACATTAAGAAGCTTCAAGGACCCTGGTGCCTCAGACGGCAAAACGTCCACCTGCAATGTAGGGGACCTGGGTTTGATCCCTGGGTGGGGAAGATCTGGAGAAGGGAATGGCGACTTACTTCAGTATTCTTGCTTAGAGAATTCCATGGACAGAGAGGAGCCATGGATCGCAAGAGTCCGACGTGACTGACTGAGCGACTAACACAAGATTAGTTTAAGCAAAACTGGTACGAGCAAGTTCAGTCGCTTCAGTCGTGTCTGACTCTTTCCGGCCCTATGACCTGTAGCCCGCCAGGCTCCTCTGTCCATGGGACTCTAGGAAAGAATACTGGAGTGGGTTGCCATACCCTCGTCCAGGAGATCTTCCCCACCCTGCTACCTTCTGCATTGCCGGCGGGTTTTTACCGCTGAGCCACTGGGGGCTCCGAGTAACCCTGCAGGAATGCGGTATTACTGAGTATTATGGGACTTGTAGTTTCGGACGCAGCGGCACATTCTCCCCCACCTCCACCCCAATCCTTTGGGACTGGCCAGGAAAAAGTGACTTGCTGGGCAGTGGACCTGAGAAGCGAGCTCCGGCCCTGCGGATTGAAGGAGCCGCTTCCTCAAGAGCCGCTTCCTCAAGAGAGGACCAAGCCCACACTCTTCCAGAATCAGCTTCCCGGCGGGCTGCAGGGCGCTGAGGCGGACGCCTAGTGATGGCGTCACGTCCCGGCGCAGCCGCCATGGTTTCCCTGGCGACCGCTGCTCTCCGCGCCTAGGCTACGGAGATGCTGGCGAGGCGGCAGCGCGACCCACTCCAGTCCTTGCAGCGCCGCAGTCAGGAGCTGAAGCAGCAGGTACTGTTGAGAGACCTGGGCTTGGCGGCGGGCGAGCTCTGGGGCGCACCCTAACTCTGAGAGTCAACCCCAACTCACTTTTCCCAAGTTGTAACCTCCCCTACCCGCAACGTCCCGGGACCAAACCCTGATTCTAACCCCTCACGCTCCCAACCCAACCCCGGGGAGGCTAGAAAATGGGATCCTCGACTAAGTGCTGTCCTCCTCTCCTTCCACCCCACCAGACAGCTCCATCTGCAACCTAACAACTCTTCTATCCCATCTCACCTCCAAATCTAAACGAATAATAACATTCCAACCATCTCTGCACTCAACATCACTTTCCTCCATTCTCCATGCTTCCTTTCCTTTCTTTCTCATCCATTGGAGGCTCTTGAGTGTTTTTGCTTCCCACAAAGCCAAGCCAAATATGCATCAAGGAATAATGTATAAGAAAAATATTAAGACCTGACAAATGAGCAAAGGACATGAACTAAAGAAGAAATACTAGTCACAAACATGAGAAAAGTTCACTTCTAAGATAAGCAATTGCAAAGGAAATAAGATACCACAAGCACTTAAAAAATCTTGATGCTTAGTACTGGGAGGCTGTGATAAAACAGGCACTTCTACTGCCCCAGGGAATAAGGCACAGCATTTCTGGAAAGCACCTTGACAAGATGTAGAAGATATTTATGCTCCTAGGCTGTGTAATTGCATTTCCAGGAGGAAGCACAAGCTGGAATCAAGATTGCTGGGAGAAATATCAATAACCTCAGATATGCAGATGACACCACCCTTATGGCAGAAAGTGAAGAGGAACTAAAGAGCCTCTTGATGAAAGTGAAAGAGGAGAGTAGAAAAGTAGGCTTAAAGCTCAATATTCAGAAAACTAAGATCATGGCATCCAGTCCCATCACTTCATGGCAGATAGATGGAGTAACAGTGGCTGACTTTATTTTTCTGGGCTCCAAAATCACTACAGATGGTGACTGAAAGCCATGAAATTAAAAGATGCTTACTCCTTGGAAAGAAAGTTATGACCAACCTAGGCAGCATATTAAAAAGCAGAGACATTACTTTGCCAACAAAGATTTGTCTAATCAAGGCTATGGTTTTTCCAGTAGTCATGTATGGATGTGAGAGTTGGAACATAAAGGAAGCTGAGGGCCGAAGAATTGATGCTTTTGAACTATGGTGTTGGAGAAGACTCTTGAGAGTCCCTTGGACTGCAAGGAGGTCCAACCAGTCCATCCTAAAGGAGATCAGTCCTGGGTGTTCATTGGAAGAACTGATGTTGAAGCTGAAACTGCAATACTTTGGCCACCTGATGTAAAGAGCTGACTCATTGGAAAAGACCCTGATGCTGGGAAAGATTGAGGGCAGGAGGAGAAGGGGACGACAGAGGATGAGATAGCTGGATGGCATCATCAACTCTCGAGGACATGGGTTTGGGTGGACTCCGGGAGTTGGTGATGGAAGGGAGGTGCTGCAGTCCATGGGGTCGCAAAGAGTTGGACACGACTGAGCAACTGAACTGAACTAATATGTTAATATTACCAAGTATTATTTCCACTAAATAAAATGATTTTTGTAATCTTTAACAAACAAAAGATGTACTGAATGCTCATATTTTATCCAGTTTTGGACTTTGATTTAAAAAGTACAAAAGATTGGGTGGATAAATATTTTTTAAGGAACTCTATTGGAATTATAGTGGTACAACAAAATAGAATACTCTTCTGGTAGAAATAAAAATAAAAGTTAATGAGACACGGACTTAATCTGAGCTTTGGCCAAATGCTTTATATTGTATTGAATTTTAAATTTAGTTGGACATTGACAGAACCAGGAAAAGTTGTAGAAGTAAGCCACAACAATTGTTACTGATATAAAGGTGAAACAAAACAGTCACCAGGGTTATTCAAGCGAGAATAACCCTGGGAAGGGCTCTGTGATATTGTGGGGTCCTTCTTCCCTGACCCCATATAGGATGTACTTCTGCTCATGCTCAGGCGTGTCTGACTTTTCAGGATCCCAAGGACTGTAGCCCTCCAGGCTCCTCTGTCCATGGGATTCTCCAGGCAAGAATACTAGAGTGTTTTGCCATTTCCTTCTCCAGAGGATCTTCCCAACCCAGGGATCGAACTCATGTCTCCTACATTGGCAGGCAGATTCTTCGCTGTCTGAGCCACCAGGGAGGCCTGCAGAGAGGACACTTGAAGCAAAAAATGGCACGGACTTCCACCCTGCTATCCATGGGACAAGTTACGAAGAACCCATCTGGGTTATGCCTGTGATGACTGACTGTCACCATGTGTGTAAACGTTGTAAATAACAGATGCAGAATGGCAGGAATAGAGAATTTTTATTTCTTTTTTTTCAGTCACTTTATCATTTTCCACATCTATAGAACCCCAAAGATGTATGTGCCTCTTTTGTGGATATGTTGGCAAAGTTACAGGTAGTATTTGGAAACTGCTAAGTCACAGTATAAGATATAAGAATGAAGATAAGAAAGAAAAAAACTTGTGGTTTATTCATACAGGGAGTATTACTCAGCAATAAGAATAAACTAACGATACAGACAGCAGTGTATATGGAAGTATACTTCCAATATGAAAGTGTCTCAGAAACATGCTGTGTGAAATGATTACACAAAAGAGTACATTCTGGGAACTTTCTGGAGTAATAGTTATTTTCTATATGTTGATAGGGGTTTTGATTACATGCCACTTGCCAGAACTTAGCAAATACAGTTGTAAGATGAAATGTGTGTTTCATTGCACGTAAAATTCACATCAAATACTGAACTCTAGTTAGTGATTCCCATGATGTATTGTTTAAGGGGAAATATACTGATGATTGTAATTTTATTTGTAGTACGTAAAAAATTAGATGGGTTGATGAATAGATGGATCAAAAAAGTAGAGTAAAATACTCATGGTGGAATCCAGGTGGTGGGTGTATGGATGTTCACTGTACATTCTTTCAGCTTTATTGTGTTTCAAAGTGTTTATTATAAAATATTTGGGGAAAAATTAAAATTTTATGTCCTAAGCTTATATGGTATTTAACAACGTGATACTTTAGACAGTCTCCATTTATTGTAGGTCGATGAGTTGCTTTTTGAAAGTCAACTGAAAGGAGCTCTAGAAGCAAGTAAAAGGAGAGATACATACCAAAGGTAAAGTATGCTAAGTTATGTAAGCTTTGTAGAGCCTGTACTTAGATTTCAATGAGCAGTAGTTACAGCACAGAAATTGAGGCACTATATTTTTTTAAATTAATTTCTGAAAAGACAGAGTAATAATGGGAAATAATATTGAGGTAAAAATGAATGAAATTTTCCAAAAGTATTTTGAAATATTTCTTACAGTTATCTATCTACGTCTACCAAGCCTAAATATTGGAATAAGATTAAATAGAGGATGACAAATGTTAAAAAGTAGCTTACATTTATTTTGTACTTTTGTATATACCTGACAGTGTGGTCCGCGCTCTAAGAATTTTTTCTTAATTAACTTTCATTATAACATCTGAAAGTTCCTGAAAGTTAGTGAGCTACTCATTAATATAGATGAGAAAATTAAGGTTTACAGTGATTAATTAATATGTCTAATATTACTCAGCTATAAAACATCAAAATGAGAAGGCAATAAAAATGTTTTAAAACCAACAAGAAATGCAGAATTTGTTTATTTAAGTACAGTTGATTTATTAGTATGATGTGTTAGTTTCTGGCATAAGTTTCTGGTTCTGTTTTTGGAGGATTTATAACTGTGATTCAACTATAAATATATGTATATTCTTTTTCAGATTCTTTTCCATTATAGTTTATCACAAGATATTGGATAGAGTTCCCTGTGCTGCACAATATGACCTTGTTGTTTATCCATCCTCTATATATTAGTTTTCGTCTGCTAATCCCAAACTCCCAATCCACCCTCTCCTCCCCTCCCCGCCCTTGGCAGCCAGTCTGTTGTCTTTGTTTGTGATTGTGTCTCGTTTCCTAGAGAGGTTTATTTGTGTCCTAAGTTAGATTTTACAGTAAGTGATCTCATGTCATGCCGATTATCTTTCTCTTTCTGACCTACTTCTGTTAGTATGATAATTCCAGGGCCATACATGTTGCTGCGAATGGCCTCTTCTTCTTTTTAGTGGCTGAGTAGTATTATTTCCTTATATTAACGTGCGTGTGCCACACCTGCTTTATCCATTCGCCTTTTAATGGATGTTTAGGTTGTTTCCATGTCTTGGTTATTGCAGATAGTGCCACTGTGAGCATGAGGTATATCTTTCCAAGTTCAAGTTCTCTTCAGATACATACCCAGGAGTAGGATTGCTGGATCAGTAGGCCAGCTCTAATTTTAGTTTTTTTGAGGAACCTCCATACTGTTTTCCTCCGTGGCTTCACTAATTTATATTCTAACCAACAGTGTAGGAGGCTGCCCCTTTTCTCCACACCCTCTCCAGCATTTGTTTTCTTATAGACTTTTTAATGATGCCCATTCTGACTGGTGTGAGGTGATACCTCATTGTAGTTTTGATTTGTCTTCCTCTAGTAATTAGCCATGTTGAGCATTTTTTCATGTGCCTGCTGGTGATCTGTATGTCATTTGTGGAGCAATGTCTACTTATGTCTTCTGCCCATTTTCTGACTGAATGGTGGTTGCTTTGTTGCAGTTGTTGTTGTTATTGAGTTGTATGAGCTGTGTGTATATTTTGGAAATTAAGCCCTTTTGGTCGCATTGTTTGCAAATATTTTCTCCCAGTTCATATGTTATCTTTTCATTTTGTTTATGGTTTCCTTTGTGCAAAAGCTTATAAGTTTGATTAGGTTCCATTTGTTTATTTTTGCTTTTATTTTCTATTGCCTTGGTGTTATTAGACTGACCTAAGAAAACATTTGTATGGTTTATGTCAGAGAATGTTTTGCTTATATTCTTTTCTAGGAGTTTTATGGCATGGTGTCATATTAAGTCTTTAAGCCATTTTGAGTTTATTTTTGTGTTTGGTGTGAGGGTGTTCCAACTTCACTGATTTACATGTGCCGTCCAGCTTTCCCAACACGACTTGCTGAAGAGACTGTCTTGTCTTCATTGTATATTCTTGCCTCCTTTGTCAAAGATTGATTGACTTTAGGTGTGTGGGTTTGTTTCTAGGTTCTCTATTCTGTTGCACTGATCTATGTCTGTTTCTGTGCCAGTACCATGCTGTTTTGGTTATTGTAGTTTTGTACTATTGTCTGAAATGTGGGAGGGCTATGCCTCTAGCTTTCTTCTTTTTCCTCAGGGTTGCTTTGGCAATTCTGGTTCTGTATAAATTTCAAGATTATTGGTTCTAGTTCTGTGAAAAATACCATGGGTAATTTGATAGGGATTACATGAAATCTGTAGATTGCTTTGGATAATATGGCCGTTTTAATAATAATAATCCTTCCAATCCAGGAACCTGAAATTTCCAGCTGGCTCAGTGGTAAAGAATCCACCTGCCAATGCAGGAGTCACAGGAGATGCAGATTCCATCTTGGGTCAGGAAGATCCCCTGGAGGAAGAAATGGCAACCCACTCCAGTGTTTTTGCTGAAAAAATCTCATGGGTCCTGGCAGGCTACTGTCCATGGGGTTGCAAAGAGTTGGGCATAACTGAGCAGCCAAGCATGCACACAGTCCAAGAACATGGATCCTCTTCCCATGTCTTTGGATTATCTTTAGTTTCCTTTATCATTGTTTTATAGTTCTCAGCATATGTCTTTCACCTCCATGGTCATTTATTCCTCAGTATTTTATTTTTTCAATTTTACTGAAGTATAGTTGATTTATACTGTTGTGTTAATTTCTTCTCTACAGAAAAATGACTCAGTGTCTCTCTCTCATACACACATACACACACACACACACACACACATATATTCTTTTTCATATTCCTTTCTATTACGTTTTGTCACAGGATATTGACTATAGTTCTCTGTGCTATACAGTAGAGCCTTATTGCTTATCCATCCTATATATAATAGTTTGCCTCTGCTAATCCCAAACCCCCAGACCTTCCCTCCCATCATCCCTTGTCAACCACAAATCTGTTTTCTATATCTCTAAGTCTGTTTCTGTATCATAGATATGTTGATTTATATTGTATTTTAGATTCCAGATAGAGTATTTTATTTTCTGATGCAATTTTAAAAGGAATTATTATTTTTACTCTCTCTTTCTGATATTTCATTTTTAGGATAAAGAAATGCAACCCATTTCTGCCTGTGAATCTTGTATCCTGCTACCGTGCTGAATTTATCAGTTATTGCGTGGAGTCTTTAGGGTCTTCTATATATAGTATTGTGTAATTTGCATGTTCTTCTCTTCCAAGTTGGATACCTTTTATCTCTTTTTGTTACCTGATTGCTATGACGAGGACTTCCAGCACTTTGTTGGAGTGGTGAAAGTGGGCATCCTTGTCTTGTTCCAGATTTTAGCAGATGGCTTTCAGCTTTTCAGTGTTGAGTATTGTATTGGCTATGGGTTTGTCATAAGTAGTTTGTATTATGCTGAGATAGTTCCCTCTACACCCGCTTTGGTAAGCGGTTTTATAGTGAATGGATGTTGAATTTCATCAATGCTCTTCCTGCATTTGTTGAGATGATCACCCGGGGTTTGTCTCTTCTTTCTCTGATGAGGCATATCGTATTGTCTTCTGGGCTGAACCCTGGGTTTATGGAATTTCAGAGCTATAGAAGCAGTTAAAAGCCCAGTGCTTTCCTTATTTTAGAATTAGGAGACTGAAGCCCAGAGTCACTTGTCTTCTGAGTTTTGATTATCATACCTCATACCCTAGATCTTGCTGTGAGGATCACCCAGTCTAATGAGTGGAAAGACACTTACATATGAGTTTTTAAACATCATTCATACAATAGAAATTGCCTTGCCTGCTTAAAGACTGAACATATGATTTTATAAAATAGCTTTTTTGGTTATAACAATTAAAAAATCAATATTTTTCTTTCTTTTTGAAAATTTAGATGTATCCAATTAAAACAGGCAATAGATGAAAATAAAAATGCTCTTCAAAAATTAAAAAAAGTAAGTATTATAGTTGGTCACGTTACTATTTTTTTCTAATCTGTTTTTACCCAAATATTTCATTAAGTGGGAGTTCCTACCCCTAGAGTGGGTAGGTTCCTGGGTTCATATAAGTGTTGAAGTGTGAACCAGGGCCCCAAATACTGATAAAAGTTTGGCTGTGATGAACTCACCCAGCACTGAGGACTTGGAAGAACTTGGAAGAAGCTATTTTCATTATTGTGTTGTTTAAGTTTTATGTTTTACAGTTTAGAATTGTTTTCATTTTAATCACACTGTGGGGAAGTAGATTTTCTGGCCCTGAGGGTACAGGGTAGAGATGCTTCCTGAATCACACAGGAGTTCTGAGATCAGTGACTCTGCAGAAAGGGGGGAACTAACCCCAGGGAGAGAGGAACCGGGTGGGCTGCCGTCAATGGGGTCGCACAGAGTCGCACTCGACTTAGCAGCAGCAGCAGAATTTTCTCTTGGCAATTCCATCAGGATCTCCTCTTTTAATATGAGCCGGAACTTGAGCGAAGTGTTCAGGGCCAGAGACCCAGAGAGCACGTAGGGCGGAAGGCGTCTAGGAGTCGTCGCCCTGCCCATGTGTGAGTCTCCTTTACTGCATTGGAGACAGGCAGTTTCTAAGCATCTCTTCCGAATTTCTCCAGGGATGAAAAACTGTAATTCAGCAGACTGACTGACCCTAAATTGGAAACCCTGACCACTGGGGCTTGCAAAGGTGTAGCAGTTTTCCCAGTGTCTCACTGCCAGCAGGCGGCAGAACCTGGACTTGGCACCTATCTTTTTAACTCCAAAGCCAGTCGTCTGTCTGGAACCGGTCCCTTACTGGCTGTAGAGGGTCTGCAATACCTAACAACAAAATAAAACAAATTAGAGGTATAACTTCATTATGCCATTTGATTCATGTTCCAGCATAATCTACATTTCTTTTAAACTTATTTATCTAAGATAGGCATAGTCTCATATTGATATTTGCTTTGTCTTGTATCACTTATTGGAGTTTTTTTTTCCTATTACAATAAATGCAATAAAAATGGATTTTTTTTTTTTAGTGAAGTAGACTTATATTCTCTCATAGGCTGATGAACCTGCACCTGTGGGAAATTACTATCAGAAAAAAGAAGAGGAGCGCAATCTTTTGGATAAGCTTACCCACCAACTGCAGGAGCTTGCCGTGTCCATAAGCAGAGAAAATGTTGCTGAGTATGTGCCCTTCCTTTCTTTCTTCCTTTCAAATATTATATCACCAACAGTTTAAATGTTTTATTCAGAATAAAGTTGCATATAGATAAAACTGTAACAGTATAATCTGTCAACAGTTACTTATTGTATATAGAAAAAAGTGTGAACTTCCAGGAGAGATGTAAAGTAGAAGCCATAACCTCTCAGGTAATTCCTAAGCTAGTTGGGGGAGCAAAATAGAGATGTGAAAATCTCAATAAACAGATGTTAGAAAGGAAGGGTCATGCCTTTAATGTCAGGGTTGATGTGTAAAAACAAAATTATCTGAATTATCTATTTGCTTATTGCCTCCTTTTATAAATATTCTTTTAAAAATGGAAGCAGAAATATGCATTCTTTTCCTGATGGAGTGGATGTTAGTTAGGCTTTGTAAAGTGAGGAGAAAACTTGACAGTGTAAACAAACCCAATTCATAGGGAGCTAAAAAGAGAAAAGTCAACTATTTAGACTCTTCAAATGCTGTTCCCATACTTTTACACTGTATTCTGGGGAAGAAAACATTAAAGACTATATTATTAGAAGGTTTCTAGAATTTCCATTGATTTCCAGTGCTGAGAATGACAAAGTGGCTGGTATTGGACTTAACCCTCCTACCCAAAAAATGCTGTAGAATCTGGACAAAATATACAAAATGGCTTTCTGAACTCATTGAGCATCAGCTGAGCAGGGCTGATATCCTCAATACAGGGAGACACAAGAGGTGACTCCTGTATTCACCCAGACCTTCTCCTGGGCGATAGTTTATGGGCTGTGTGTGATGCAGGAAGGTAGATCCCAGACAGTCTCTCTGGGCTCCAGAGATCAGATTCTGGAGTTGCTGGGACCTAGTGGTCCAGTGGCTAAGACTTTACCTTCCAGTGCAGGGAGCTGAGATGCCACATGCCTTGGGGCCAAAACCCCAAAACATAAAACATAAACAGTATTGCAACAGTTTCAATAAAGACTTTAAAAATGATCCACATAAAAGAGAAAAGGTCATAAAAGTTCTGGAGCTGCTGAGGCTCCTGGGACATGTGGGGAGAGGGAAAAGACTTGCAGGGAGACAGCTCCAGAAATCTGAGGGGACTCCTGGGCTACACAGAGCTGGAATCCAGAAGGCCTGGCAGGAAGCACCTGCTGGGAAACTGAGAGCTTAAAAGACTCTGGAGGTCACAGAATCCTGGAAAAATGCTGGGGTTTATACCCAGCTAGAGTTGAGGGACTTCGGTGAATGCTTCATGCATCTGGCTAGAGAGCACATAAGACCCACGTCTAGGAGTAAGAAGTACAGAGTACACCCTGATATTCGAAACTGTGATCTTCAAATACAGACAAAACTGAAGAAAATCTTTCCCAACAAAACCTAAAACCAGACCTGAACAGGAAAAAGATAACAGGACAAAATTTACTACTTATTAAAGGATGACAACATAATCCAGAGTCTCTAAATATATCATCCACAATGTGCAGTAATTATTAAAAATAATGACTAGAAATGCAAAAAAGGTAGGGGAAAATAAGTAATAGATAATTAAGCAGTGACAGTCAACAAAACAGACCCAGATCTGAACTAGATAGTAGAGTAATCTGACTGGGATTTTTAAACAATATGATTAATATGTTAAAGAAAATAAAAGAAAAGATGGATGAAATGGGAAAAAAAGAATATTTTGAGAGAATTCAAAGGTAGAAAATGATCAAATGAACATTCTACAACTGTAAAATATAATACCTGATAGAATAATGGCTGGGAGCTTTCTAAGTCTGATTCAATATATAGCTTCAAAAAGGTAGAAAATGTCTTATAATAAAGAGAAAAAAATAATCAGTGGAAACCTAGGTGACCCAGATGTGAAAATTGGCACACCAGAACTATCAAAGAACTATTTTCAGTGTGTTAAGGAATTTGTTGGAGAGATAGGCAGATTGGTTGATTAGAGAGGATCTTAAGGAGAAAAATGAAAATTAATACAGACCAAAAATGGAAACTCTGAACCTAAAAAACAAAGTATATAAAAATGTTATTTTTAATTGGTGGTTTGACAGATAACTAGATACAATAGAGGAAAAGATTAGTGAACCCAAACACTGAGCAATGAAAAATTTCAAACTCGTGCACAAAACGAAAAAAAGAATGAAAAGAATAGAACATAGGAATGGTTTGGGACATGGTCAAAAGTTACAACCCATGTGTAACTAAAGTCCCAAAAGGGGCGGAGAGAGAGGATGTAGCACAGGAAATATGTAAATAAAATTTTAATTGAGATTAAAAAAAAATTATTGATTCAGTGATCCAAGAACCTCAGACAACCCCAAACAATAAATATATAGAAACTACACATAGGTGTGTCAGTTAAACTGCTGAAAATTAAACGTGATGGAAAATCATAAAAGCAGCCAGGGAAATAAACATGCACAGGCAAACAACTCAAAGTTGACATCTTGTTAGAAAAAAATACAGGTCAGAGGGTAATGCAGTGACATCATATAAGAATTGAAAGGAAAAAAAAATCTGTCAACCCAGAATTCTGTATAGAGCAAAAGTATCTTTTTAGAAATTAAAGTAGAATGAAGACATTTTCAGACAAACAAAAGCTGAGGAAGTCTGTCAGACAAGAACTGAGGAATTTGCTATAGGAAGTCCTTCAGGCTAGAAGGAATAATCCCAAGGAAAACTTGGATCTGTGAAAAGGAATGTAGAGTCCTGGTATGTGGGTAAACAGAAAAAACTATTTTTCTTCTCTAAATGTCTTTTTAAAAAACACTTGATTGTGAAAGCAAATGTGAATTTGAGAATTTATGATATACAGTCAGGTTTCATTATTTACAGTAGTTATACCCCACAAAATTGTTGCAGACCTTGAATAGTGAGTACTGCCCTGTAGCTTCTAGGAGAAGCTAGGTTCCTATGAAACAGTGAACAAAATGTTTTTTGTCAACTGAGTAATATACGTCCTTATTTTTTGTGTGTTTCTGTGTAAAGATACTTTATTTAATGTATATTATTGATTCATTAATATTGAACTCAGCCAACAGCCCTGTAATTTATGCCTGAAGAAATCTAATAATAACACACTAATTTTCTCCATTAGGTACATCACAGCTTTCTTCTGCTTGGGACCACTACATACCATTTCAGCACTGTGTTTGGGGGGCATTTAAGATAGCATAAATGGGTTGCAAGTAAAAGATGGGAAAACATATTCCATGCTTACCCTAACCAAAACAAGGTGATGCAGTTACAGTAATATCAGGTGAAATAGACTTTACTAATTAAAGAAATAGACAAAACTAATTTAATAGATTAAGACACTTTATAGTACTAAAAGGACTGATTCAGTAGGAAGAAATTATCCTTAATGTGTAGGCATCTAATAGCCACTTTATAACATATAATGCAAAAATTGTCAGCACTACCGGGAAGCTGACAATATAATCCACAAACCTGAACCCCCTAATTAAAAATGTATTTGTAGATCACTGTATCCCACTAGGTAATACACATCTCTTCCAAGTGCATATAAAACATTAACCAAAATGAATCTTAATGGACCATAAAGCAGTTGTCAACAAATGTCAGAGGATTGAAATCATGCAGCAGTTTTGGTGACTTGGAATTACATTAAAACTCAGTGATATTCCAAAACTAATACAATGGTAAATGTCAATTGCATCTCAGTTAAAGAAAGAAAAACTCAAATGACAGAGAAATAAAGAAAAATCTCCAAATGTTTGCAAATTAAATCACATACTTCTGAGACTTCCCTGGTAGCTCAGTGGTTAAGAATCTGCCATGCAACACAGGGAATGTGGGACTAATTCCTGGTTGGGGAACTAAGATTTCATATGCTCCAGAGCCCACGTGCCTCAGCAAGAGGTCCCATATAGCATGACAAAGTACTCCATGTGCCTACACTAAGACCCAGTGCAGCCAAGTAAATAAATAATTTAAAAAGAATCACATTCTTCTATATAAGAGAGAAAACTTAATAATAAACTGACATATAGTAGATAAAATCAATAAGCCAAAAGTTAGTTCTTTAGAAAAAGTAATTAAATGAGTAAATTCCTAGCAAGACAGATCAAGAAAAGAGAAAGGGAATTCACTAGCAAAAAGCAAGGGTGAAAACTAACCACTCAGAGCCTACAGAAATTTAAAAGATACTGTGAAGATGCTATGAAAAACTTTATGCCAATAAATTTGAAAATACAGATGAAATAAGTCCCTTGAAAAATAAAATGTATTCAAATTGACACAAGATGAATAGAAAATAATCTTACCAAAACATCTACTAAAGAAGTTGAATGCATAATTAAAACCTTTTCCACAGAATAAATCCTCAGGTTGTTTCACTGACACAAATTTCTGCAACAATTCAGTAAGACATAGTACCAGTATTATGAAATCTTTCCAGAGAATAGAAAAAGAAACATTTCCAAATCATTTTATGAGCATTATGAAAAGTGAAAGTGTTAGTTGTCCAGTTGTGTCCAACTCTTTGTAACCCCTTGGACAGTAGCCCGTCAGGCTTCTCTGTCCATGGGATTTCCCAAGCAAGAATACTGGAGTGGGTAGCTATTCCCTTCTCCAGGAGATCTTCCTGACCCAGAGGTCGAATCTGAGTCTCCCACATCACAGGCAGATTCTTTACCCTCTGAGCCACCTGGGAAGCTCAATATCAAGACATGATAAAAATATTATAAATAGAAAGCCATAATGAACAAATGCACAAACTCAGTATAAAGTGTTAGCAAATAAAATCCAGGGTACATGAAAATGACAATACCTTGTGAGTAAGGGGGATTTATTCTAGAATGCAAGGCTAATTTAGTATTCATTTTTACTTATTTGGCTGCGCCGGGTCTTGGGTACAGCACTCAGGGAGCTTTGATCTTCCTGTGGTGTGCTCTTAGTTGCAGCATGTGATATCTATTAATAGTTTCCCCACCTGGGATCAAACCTCGGCACCCTGCATTGGGAACACCCCAGTGGACCAGCAGGGAAGTCTCTGCAAGATTAGATTAACACTGAAAAAATCAGGAATTGAAATTTACTGTATTAGCATAACAAACAAGAGTCATTTGGCTAGTTTTATGGTTAGCAATGTCTGTTTGCCTCAAAGTATTTTTAGTCATTCTGTCCTGTCCATTGTGTCCATCTTGTCCAGACTCTTTGAGACCCCATGAACTGTAGCCCACCGGACTTCTCTATCCATGGAATTCTCCAGGCAAGAATACTGGAGTGGTTGCCATGCCCTCCTCCAAGGGATCTTCTCGACCCAGGGATTGAACCCAAGTCTCTTATGTCTCCTGCACTGGCCAGCGGGTTCTTTACCACTAGCGCCACCTGGGAAGCCCTATCCTTTTCTACTTCACCCAAAACTCTGTCTTTCCATTTGGCACCAGTATACAGAGAAGCTGAGCTTCAGGCTCCCTTAGTTTATACTATTTCATGCCTAACTTTTAATAACTATCTTTGTGTTTAGGCTTTCTTCCAGTTTCCATGGAGCGTGATTATCTTTCTCAGAGCAGGTCAGATCACACCCTTCCCTGCCTTCATTTTTAGGGAACACCTTCAAGATAAAGCTCACATGGGCTGCATTTTGCTCATCTCTTTTCCACCTCATCTCTTGCTCATTTCTCCCAGACTTCTTCCTACCATTCATGAACTACTTGAGGTTCCCTCTTTTCCAGCCTTCTTCCTCTACTCCTTTCCCTACCTTTTTTACCCACCCCCCACCCCTTTACCTGATTAATTTCAGCTCATCCCTCAAGTCCTAATTCTAAGCCTTTCCTGATCCCCACCTGTGCAGTCTTGGTTAGGTGCCCATCTTGTGTGTTTCTTTACCATGGTGTTTACCTCTACCGCAGTATCTTTTGAACTATATTGTAAGTATCCGTCTGCTAGATTGCCTCATTGTTCTCCTGGAGGACAGAGAATTGTCTGATTTACCTTTGTTGCTACTGTGTCTGACATGGAAACTGACAGGTGACGTCATGATCATCATCATTGCCAACCTTTATCGGGAACTTGCTGTGGTCAGACACTGTTGTAAACACTGCACGTTTTGTAACTCCTCTAATCTTCATGAGGACCTTATGAAGCAGGTTCTGTTATTATCTCTACTTTGCCGATGAGAAATGGAGAGTCTAAAAGAAATGTACCCAAGACCAATCAGTGAGGAGGAAATAGAACCAGAACTTCATCTCAGAATCCGTGCTCTAACCACTGTGAAATAAGGCTCAAGCAGCATTTGCTGAATGGATGAATCCAGGACTTAAATTCAAGACTCCTGGCCTCAAGACCAGCACTTGCTCCACCATGTCAACACATTCCTCAGATATTTTAACTCCTTCATTACTTTCAGGTCACATATTCTTTGCTAGATGGTAAAAACTGTTAGTTGTACTTTCCCTTTTTTTTTTCAATTTGCCTGTTATAAATATGGGCAGTTCTTCTATATGTAGAAGTTATACTTGATCTGTTCTTCTGCGTTATTTCTAGTGATCCTCATCAATTATTTTTTACAGAACTGGGGCACTTACTGAAAGAGAGGAAGAGGAGAATTCTGCTGAAGAAGATGAGGAAGAAGAAGATAACGAAGAAGAAAGCGAAGAAAGTAGGGGTGAGGATGAAGAAGCAGAAGAGGAAGAGAAACAGGAAGGTGAATCTCACCCAGAGGCCGCGAGCAGAGAATACATTGTTCTTGGCGATTTTATGGCCCAGCAAGCGGGAGACCTCACGTGTAAAGTAAGTGGAAACAAACTGGAAGCAAACCTAAGGATGAATTTGCATACCTAACAGAGTAAGAAGACCCTATCTGTACATCTGGATTGGAGAGTCCTGATATTAACTTTTTAAAGACTCAGTCTGTTTAAATAAGTGATAATTATGATTTACAAGCAATAGTTGTAAAATTCTGTTATCAAAGTTACCTGGTAGTAAAATGGTAAGAAAACAAAACAAAAAAAAGAGTAGATGCTCCTCTGGTTCTGAAAATACAGTAGTTCTAATGTTGATAATTCTGAGCTTAGGGGTAAATTCTAATTAAAACATTTTACTTTTATTTTGCCTTAAGAAAGGGGAAATTCTCTATATAATCAAAAAAAACTCTGATGGTTGGTGGACGGCCAAGAACGCCAAAGGAAACAAAGGCCTTATTCCTAAAACCTACTTGGAGGTTAGTCTTTTTTTGTTTATTCTTTCCTTTTTCTCCTTTAAGACTTTTTTTTTCATTTATAATAAAACACTAAGTTGTATTCTTTGATCAGTTGGCTAGTGAATGACTTAAGATATAGAATTTGCTTCAATATTAGAGAATCAGAGCATGAGAAAAATTGAGGGCTTCCCTGGTGGCTCAGTGGTAAAAGAATCTGCCTGCAATGCAGAAGACACGGGTTTGATCCTTGGGTTGGGAAGATCCCCTGAAGAAGGAAATGGCAACTCACTCCAGTGTTCTTGCCTGGGAAATCCCATGGACAGAGAAGCCTGGTGGGCTACAGTCCACGGGGTCACTAAGAGTTGGACGCGACTTAGTGACTAAACAGAGATTGTAGTGATCTGCCCGTATGCCGGCGAGCTCTAGAGTGTTGTCGCACAGTGAAGATGCTCTGTGGGTTCACGTTGTTCATAAAAATGAGTAGATATTTATTTTTTGTTGTGAAAGAAAACTGTTCCACAAATACATGATCCTTTACTAAGATATGAGCACAGTGTATATGCGTGTTGATTGCCTAGTTCTTTCTTGTCATAATATGTCATAATATGGCCTGGCCATTTGCTGTCCAGTATCTATGGATCGGTGCTGTTCAGAAGAAGTATAATGCAAACCACAGATGTAATTTAAAATTGTTTAGTAACCGCACTGAGATGTCTTGTTTTCCTCATACCACTTCTGACACTAGCTATGTGAGGGTTTTGTTTTTTTTTTTACACCAAATACCTGTTGTTTTTCACACTGTTTCTTTGAAGCCAACCAGGTGTCCAACAATGCAGTTCAACTCTAGCACTAACTCCTGGACTTAGCACAGACCCCACAAGATAAGGGCACAGTCCCGCTAGACTGCCCTGCTTTGGGGACTTCCCTGGTGGCCCAGTGGTTAAGAGTCTGCCTGCCAATGCAGGGGATACAGGTTCAAGCTAAGCCTCAACTTATATTGAAGTTATATATAACTTATATGTAAAGTATACCACAACTACTTAACCCACACTCAAGAACCTGAAAGCCGAATCTACTGAGGGCCCGTGCTCTGCAACGAGAGAACCCACCAGTGAGAAGCCCACACAAGGCAAGCAGAAATTAACCCCCGCTCACGGTGAAGGCGCAGCACAGCCAAAATCCAGTCAATCAATGAATCAATCAGTAAATAAAATATTTTTAAAATTGCTTGGACAGAGGAGCCTGGCAGGCTCCTTCATGAGGTCGCAAAGAGACGCAACTGAGCTGAGCAGCAGCAGCAATCCATACCTAGAAGTGAATTCATGGGAGCTCAGGT